>JARFYF010000112.1:19173238-19183638 GCA_030265395.1 Rhina ancylostomus | reverse complement strand
CAGCCAACAATATCCCCATCCATGAAAGTAAACATTGATGTGCCCCCTTGGTTAAAGTTGGGAGGTACGAATGTCATTGACTACAATGGAATGAAATTTAGAGGTAGGTGTTCAATGCATTGACATTAACATTTAGAAATATCAACCAGCAATGTACTTACAAATACTATATTATGTAAAAGGTTTCTTTTCAAGTTAGAAATACTGTATATAAAAATGTATTCATTATCTGATGCAAAGCAGCAATTTGTGTTTGTACAGTCAATTCCCAATAAGGCAAATCCAATTCAAGTTTTTGTGCTTCATTCGTGATGTTTTGGCTGCAAATGCTGGTGGTTTCCAGTTTCACTTCCCAGAACATCCTTAGAGACCATAATGATGTAATGAATTGAGTTCAACTACTCTAGGCATCTCTACCTAGATGTGTCATGAATAGTTTGCATTATGCCATGTGCAAGGTTTCTTAAGTAATACAAGGTTTGTTTCACTCAATGCCGCCAGCTTGTCTTGCTACAAAGTATATTCTTGTTTCTAATAGATGCTCTACTGGTCATCTGACACCTTATTAATCTAATGTCATGCAACACAATGTCTATTCTGAAAAAGTTAAATCTTCAAGGTATTTCAAACATTTACATTATTAATTAACTTAGAATTGCACTTAAGTGCTTGTGAGTTGGAAGATTTCATTGCCATTGAGTTTATAATGATCTTTATGATTGTGTTAATGGAAATTAAAGGGGTAGGAGGGACATTTAATATAGTACAGATTTTTCAATTCTTGGTCCTAGATAGAATCCAACAAATGCAAAAAAGCTTTTGAAGGAGAAAGCTGGAGCAGAAACCAAGAGTGAGAATATATTTTAATCAAAATATTGGTGGAGGCAAGTTTCAAAACTCTAACAATAACATTTATGCCTCTCTAATATTAGTATTGCTCATAGTAGCAGCTCCACTTATGTACTAGTAAGTGTAGACTGTGTTGAGCTTTACTGTGAGGGTGGAGTTGAGTGAATGCTTATTCAGTTTCAAGACTGAAGCTGGTGACACCAGTAATTCCATTACAAGTTACTTCTCAGCTTCTTCAGACATGGAAAGTTGATAAAGCCATTTCCTTCCCCCATCATTGCCCCCAACCCCCATTCAATTTTTTCCTCCTTCATTTGAAAAATTATTTTGGATTAATATGGAGTTCCACAAATGCTTTTTACGCTATGTGTTTCCAAGCAGCCATTTCTTAAGCATGAGCCTAGTAAATCACTGATAGTGGACCTATTGATTTTGGGAACTGGTCCTGTCAGCACCTGATGTCTATACGCACAATATGCAGTGAAAATTCCTGGATAACAATCAAGAATAAGCTATTAATCAACAAAAGGAGGTCAATTAATCCCAAAGGAGGTCAAAAAAGCACTGCAAAACATGGACTAAACCCTATTGATTTGGGGGAGTCCTTTCTGCTAGTCATTCAGAATACAACTGAAACTTTGATTCAAAGTTATTTTCAAAGTTCCTTCCAGAGTTCTGTGGTTCTAAGATGATGGGTATGTGCAGACTGCTCCTAGTCATTCAGTCACTTAATTTGACTTACCAAAATTACTGAACAATTCAAACCATATTTAAAAATCCTCTCTTGCAGTCTACTTTGCACTTCTGGATAATTCCATAATGCTTTAAATTAAACAGGAGTGAACAATTTATGTAGTCAAAGTATATTATGTATTAAAATATACTTTGCAAGTCTCTAAAATGAATATATTAGTAATGAAATATATTAGAATCAAACTGCATTCCAAACAATTCCATCCCTTTTGGTCTGACAACCTTTCACATGATTACATACAAACTGTCCTTCAACTGATTAACAGTGTCAGAAAACTGAGAGTTTGACAATGTGCAAGAATGAGTTTGGCATAAATCCAACCCTGGGACCAATAGTACTGCTTCCGACAGTCTCAAGTACTTTGACTGTGTTTAAACAACAAATTCCTTACAATTATGATGTATGTTAAATGACTCTAAATTTCAAAAGAGAAAATAGCTTTTGTGATGATATTTTTGCTATTTCTGTGGAACCTTGAAAGCTTCCATAAAACAGAAATGGCTCCTTTCCAAAAAGGGAAATGCCTCAGGTTAAGAAGATGCAAAAAGAGATTCAGAGATAGTTTGCTTATAAATGAGATTCCAGCAAAAATTCTAAGCTGCTGATGTGAACATTACAGCAACCTGAAAAGTTGCACACTTTCTCCATAAGTCAACACAAAGAAAAATATTTGCATTTACATAGCACCATTCACAGCAATGGTGCAAAGCCCATGATAGCCAATTAACTACTTTTGAGATACAAAAACAGAAAATGTTGGAAACAGCAGGTTGGGCAACACCAATGGAATAACAAACATCTTTATCTTCATCAGAAATCGGAAAGAAAGAAGACTAGATCTGAGACCACACTTTTGAGATTTGGTCTCCACTGAAATCTGAGAAGCAAAGAAATTAACTGATGCACAACAAAAAAAATCACAGAGAGATGTCACATGAGGACATAACATTCTGTTTCATTGTGATGTTGGTTGTGGACCAAATATTGGCCTGGCTGGTTTAACTTCCTTCTATGAAATGATATTTTGGGATCTTATGTCCAATTGAGAAGGCAGCCTCAGTTTGACACTTTACCAAATGGATTTTACTTTAGTTATAATTAAGAATGATTGACTATACCCCTAGTTACCAGTCAAAAAAAAATAGGTAATTTTTTGTTTTCCCAACAATTTTCTGTACAAGAAGTTTCTCCCTCATCATAACCATATTAAAAGGAAAAATCCTAAACTGAAAGAGGTTCTAGGTAAGGTCCACCGAGCCACTCAAGACTAATTACAAACTCAGCTTTTCTTACTTAATTAGGATTAAGAGTGACTGTTTTCCCTTATACCCCACTTACAGGCCTTTATTTTCATTAGCAGCTCATTAACTGAAGAAAATAATAGAGCTCACATTTTACTTTTAAAAAAATTGTACTGTTTTTATTCACGTTAATTTCTCATATTTTCATAAAGCATAATAGGAGGCCATTTAGCCCAGAGCCCATGCAGTGTAACAAAAGAAATTCCATCTCTCACACGCGCATCAACTTCATCCTGATTAGGGGTAACTTGTAGTAACCAATTAACATTCCAATCAGCACACTGTTTGGAAACCACTGCAGCTTCAGAGGGAAACCCACACAGTCAAAGGGAGACCATGGAAAGTCCACAGAGACAGCACCCGAGGTCAAGATCGAACCCAGATCACAACCACTAAGTACAGCAAGTAAAGTAGACGCAACAGATAGAGCCACAGGAAGACAGCATTAGGCTGTTTAGGAAACTAAATTTGGAATGCTAAATATCAGTCGCACACTGCTGCAGAAAATGTATAATGTACTGATAACATCTAGCAATGCTAAATGGCAGTAGATTGTAACCACTTATATCTATCCCCACTGTTTATTTGTGGAACTGGCCTGACACAAGCACAATCATCCTCTACACAATAAGATTTAACTGCAGTTATTTAGGCAACAGCAAGTGGTCTAACAATGTTGTTTTCTCTTGACCTTATTCAAGGACAGTTCACTTCCTTCTGAAATAACCCTATAAATCATTAACTGAACACTGTATTTTAAAAATTCCAGATGGAATAAAAAGGGCCTGAAAATACAAATGCATGGACTGAAAGATACTAATTCCCAGGGGTTCATTTAAGATTACTATTCTCCAGAAAAGCATTGATTTTGAATTTTTATCATGACCAATCACCTCACATATACTTCAACATTGTGATAGTTTCAAAATTCAGTCCAAATACACCTCAGGATGCCAGGTACTGGCTGCATCTTACTGCGGATCAGTTTTAAAATAGTGAACTGTCCATTGCCTTGTAATCGCTGGTGGTCTGCGTTTGAACACTCTGTTTCTACCAGCAGGGTCCCAGTTTCAAGCTTCCACTTGGAGCCCAGGCCCAGCTCATCAGCAAAAGGCAAGGTGTAGCGAAGGGTCCCCCCATGCAAGTGCCAACAGAATGGTTCTGACAGGGGGCAAGGCCCCTCACTTAGTCAAACTTTCAAAATCACTCAGGACTAGTTAAACTTTTAAAAAAAGATGCTATTAAAACTAACATCCATGCAATAAAATTAAAATACTGCAATGAGCTTTGATTAATGTTAATTTAAATTTATGTTGACTTATGTTTGTCATGTTTATAATATACTGTGTTGCTGCAAAAAGCTAATTTTCATGGCATTTATACCCAGTGTATGCAATGCCTGTGACAATAAACTTGAAATGAAAGGTTTAAATTTCCTCCCAGCAGTTGACTGCCCCCATCCAGGTTAAAAGCCTACTACACTTGAACCAGGTGAATCATACAGGTTAAGCAGGCTCGAGAGCTGGGAAATCTGCAGCAGTTTCAGTCGTACCAGGCAGCACAAGAGCTTGCCACTGAACTCTGCTGAAGGTTTGCACAACTGCTTCCACTCAGGAATTACTCGACTGCAGGCATATCCACCATCAGATCCATGTGGATCTCAGCAGAAGATATACCCAGTGTGGATCTGACATGAAGACTGAGTCAAAGGACAGCACAACAATGAACAGTATGAAGCGGGCATTGGTAGTATGTCACTGCATTTTAGTTTCTCATTAACAGGCTTGGCAGATGTGATACTTCTGTTAATCAATAAATGTCCATAAATTCTGATTTTCACCTTGTGTATGAAATGTAACCCACCATCAACATTCTGAGGGTCACCACTTGACCAGAAAGTCAAACAGCCAAATCATATGTGGCTACAAGAGCAGGTCAGAAACTGGATATCCTGTAGCTAGTATGGATCTAGGATGGTCCGAATTCTGAATTCCCCATATGAAAGCTCTGTGGGGAGTACTCTCACAAGAAGAAATGCAGCAGTTTAAGAATGTGGCTCAACCCCACCTTTTCAAGGGTAATTACAAATGAGCAATAAATCCTACCCTTGCCAGTGATGCCCAGATCCCAAAAAATAAATTAAGAGAAACACGGAGAATGACAAACCATTAATAATTGAGATACGTTCATAAACTGACTAGCTTTTAAAACATAGTAGACAACTGAGGAGACTATGGGCCCATTGGTTCTCAGGTCAGCTCAGTGACACACAGCCTCCTGTGCTCAGAGAGATGGCGGCCTTGACAAAACTGCTTTGGTTGCTGCACAATGGCAATGTGAATCCTTGCAGCAATAAGGGCAATTTTCCTGGCATAGCTCAGGTTACTCTCAAAGACGAATGTTAGGATGTGAATCACCTACTTCTGGTGTTGCTTCTCAGAGCTGAGGGCCCAAACTTCTGAGGCTCAGCAACAGCTCAAGAATCACAGCTTCCCATAAGAGTCACTGAGCATTATGGCCTCAAGAGCCAAGCAGCAGGTAGCCAGCACTGCCAAATAAACACAATGATTCAAAAGCAGGTAAGTTTTATACTATTGGCTTATGCATATTAACTGTTTAGTACTTTGTTTTGTGATTATAAAACACTTTTAATAGTTATACAGTCATTGATTTTATCTTCAGAATTATTAAAAATTAAAAATCCAATTCAGCCAAGTCCACTCAGCAATAACAAAAATAAAGTAGCACTGGATGTATTCAATGACTGTTCATAAAGTATTAGTGAGCTTGTTGATCTTGACAAGAGCAGCAGTTGGGATGTTAAATGCTTTGAACTGAGATCATGCCAGTGACCTCTGCTGGTGCATGCCAAGTGAGTGCAGGACATCCTTTCACCATCATAACACACACAGCTGAGTAGCCTATGGACGTTCATTACCCAAGCCTGGTGAGGTGGTACTGCTGCATCCCAAGACCATTTCAAAATTGGAGTCAACAACTCAGACAAGGGGGGAGAATTATAGGGGTGAGTATTTGATTTGTGGACAAATATTCAGATCCAGTCAACCACTGATTGTGTAATGATAAGAATGGTAGGGAATAAAATATTAATGTCAATCCCAACCTATCTAGTTCTCCTTATCCCTGGTGCTGTTCACTGTTGCGCAAAAACAAAATCTGCAATGAAAATGGTGGAGCTGAAAACATAGGTTTCTCAATTAATCTCACTGTTTTGTGTTCTATGCTCCAAATGAGTTTTGGAAAGACTGAGACTGCATGACGTGAATGAAAATACTACCAGAAACTTGCCATCCCGATGAGGATTGACATTTACACAGTTGATGTAAACCCCTTTCTAAGTGGCCAAACCAACAAAATATTTTGGATTGTAACACAATAAAATGCTTATCACTATATTCTGTGTCTGCTTTTAATTACACCACTTTCAGATGAAATCTGCAATGGCAATTGGTACTCAAACTGAGATATCTGAAAGAATAGAATAGGAGAATGCTGCATTTCTCAACAGCTTAATGGTATGTTGCATGAAATCAAGAAACTGAATCTCTACTAAGGGTCTAGTTAGAATGTAAATGCACCTCAGAGTAATGCAGTTTACTTGTCAAATTTATATAATCTAAGCCTGGATTTCTCAACAGAAATGAAACAAATGTACTTTTGAATATACTTTCCTGAGGAACTGCCAGTGTTTGGGGGACAAGAAACTTTCAGACTCAAGTCTTCTTACAAAAGAAGAACAATGTACTTATTTAACACCTTGTCACATTTTTACCACATTCCAAGGTGGTTTCCCAAGAAACAGATCTCAATTATGTGTAGTTGCTCAGAGCTTTTAACGTAACAGAATGTCTCAAGGTGATCCATAGATACGTTCTCAAACAAAAACTGTTGGTGAGTCACACCAAAAAGAAGAGAAGGTCAAAGCCAAGGTCAAAGGGATAGGTTTTGCAGAGCAACTTAAAGTGAAGTGGTAAAGATGATGGACGAAATTCTAAAACATAGGACATTTGCAGTTAGTGCCTGTGGAATTGGAGGAGTCCTGGTAGCTCAAAGAATCACAGGGATAGAGCGGGTTACAGAGAGGGAGAGATGAGGCTGTGAAATGCACCTCGTGATGTGATGAAAGTTAAAAGTGGAAGGTAATTTGTGTATTCCCCCAATAGCAAATGTCAAAAATCACCAGATCATTTGTTTACAGTGGTTGGGAAAGGAATGTTGACTTGACATCAGCCTGCTCCTCTTTGGCCAGATCCCAGTGCCTAGAACCTTTTAAAAGCACACCAACATCTGTGCCAAGGGAAGTATTGTGGAAAAGATTCCACGGGTTACCCTGAACTGGATTTATAATCTCAGATTAAAAGTTAACAAAGTTAAGGTTTAGAGCAATCATTTTCAGAATCTAACAGGTAGAAATATCAATGGAGTTGGAAAGTCAGGCCCACACATCTTTCCCCCTGACACTGAGAAAAGCAGAATCCAGACAATGGTGTCAGCATACTGAATGTAGCTCAAAAAGCAGAGACAGGTCTTGGGCTTTGTCACCAGAAACAGCATGATCCTTCTTCATGTTTCCAAAACCCGTAAACACTATCACATAATAAACTAGCCTGCAAATTTTGGTACAGATTATATCAGGTTGCCCTTATTATGCACTGAAGACAAAGAGGTTCCTGTTATTGGTTTATCTCTTGTTAAAACCAGTGGTTTCTGCAATATTAAGACATCATACTGCTATGCCAATGTGATATTCCTGTTGCTGCCTATCTGGCGATCTCAAAAGGTTTTTTTAAAAAATAAGCAGAGACAGGATGACACACTTGAACAATGAATGACCGCATCAATGTATAACAGCTCTGGCCGCACTCAGCCTCCCTATCCCAGAAGGGCAAATATGAACCTGTGAAACCTCTCCTGTCTTTGATATACAGGTATCAAAGTGAAAGGAACCAGCTCTTGTGCAGTGGACAAGTGCAGAAGAAGAAAAAAATTACCTTGATTGTGGGATGAAAGAAAACCAGGACTCCAACCAGGAGGAGATTCAGATTCAGATTCAACCCTATTATTTACTAATGTTTGACTATTATAGGAGCACATACCACACCACAAGTGGTAAAGGTAGCATCACAGTTAACTTACAGGACATGAGCTCATGTCCCACCTTGACAACTGGGGAATTTAAATACAAACGATTAAATAAATCTGGTGTTAAAAAGTTAGCTTCAGTAGTGATAACCAACCATAAAGCAACTGATTTGTCATAAAAACCCATCTGGTTCGCTAATGTTCTTCAAGAGAGGAAGTCTGCCATCCTTACCTGTGCTGGTCTTCATGCGACTTCAGATCTGCTTGACTCTTCACAGCCTCCACAAGACAGGGGCAATTAGGGATGAATAATAAATACTGGTGTTTCCAGCTACATCAACATTGCATGAATGAACATAAAATATGAATCTCATGTCAGGCAGGGCCAAGGAAGAACCATTGTTCTTAAAATATATTTCCCCTTTTAAACCAGTTAGCTTTAAGAATATTACTGTACATGCTTGTATTTTCCACATAGGCATAATCTGACAGTTGTTCCCAATACTTGCAGCTGGAAATGAACATTTTACAGAGAAAGTCCCCTCTGACAGATATCATGAAATTCTCCTTCCTGGGCTGCTTTCTTGGTGGTTGCAAGGACCATCAAAACCAGGGCAGATATTTCACAAAATTAAATAGGTATTTACAGATTTCACTTCAGTTACTACACACTGATGAAGTCAAGGCTTTGTTCAATGTGTGTCACATTTACAGAACCCCTTCATCTGTTGGGCCGGTGAAATCCAGAGGTTGGTCAGGAGGGACCAGCATTTTCCCCTCATGAAAGCTGGGGAATTATACATCCTGCTCCGAGAAATTTGACAGTATAAATCGCTGTGAAAAGAAATGACCTAGAATACAGACGGCACTCTTTAGAATATTTAGGGCTATGTAACAAATTCCCCTTAAAATGTTTAGAACAATCAAAACCTTAATCTCCCACTAATACCAGGATCGTGAAAGAAATATCTTCTTGGTCATCTTAAAAAGTGTTGCCATTACTTATCTATACTAAAACCTCTACAGCTAAGTCTTTTTTTCTTTTGTCAGAGGGCTGTTAGAAAATGGAATACATATCATGTCATTGGAGTGGACTTGAGGTACCCAAACTGTCTGGTGTGAAAACAGTAATAGCATGGAGGTATGGTCACTGAGGTAATTTATTGTATTGTAACATTGTCTGTGAATTCAGCCACTCCAAGACAAAATAAACTGAATGCACATCCACATCTCAGGTTTCAATTACAGCTCAGCACCCACAGTCCTGAAACTACATTTGCTGCTGAACTAACATTACTTCACGTAAGCTGCAAGGCAGACTGATCTCACGTGACAATGCCATCACAGTTTAATTAACTGTGTTTGTGGAGTTTTCTCGATTGCAACAGGGAGTTACAGGCCAGAACATTAGGGATGAGTTGAATCGGAAAGGTCATTGCCCTCACAGCTCCATCATCACTTTACATAGCAACTCAGCAAAATTACCCACTGAAGAGTGGGTCTGAATAAGATCTTTTGTTTTTATTAGTCACATGCACATCAATACACATAGTGAAATGCATCTTTTTTTTTGCGTAGAGTGCTCTGGGGGCCAGCCCGTAACTGTCGCCACGCTTCCGGCGCCAACATGGCATGCCCGCAACTTCCTAACCCATACATCTTTGGAATGTGGGAGGAAACCCATGTAGACATGGGGAGAATGTACAAACTCCTTACAGAATTAGACACTGAGATGATCCTTTCTATAATGAACAATGCCATCCCAGATTACAATTTAAAAATCTAAGTGAGCCCATTGAACACAGATGATCAATGACTGGACTGCCACCAGCAATTTATGCATAGCTACCTAATTAGCTCACTATTTGCCAATTTAAGGAGCACTAGATACTCCCTTCCCAGTACTCCTTACCAGTCAGGGGTGGGACAAGCCTCAGATCCCCTCCCCCCTGTATATATGGGGTGTCTATCCTTGCAGTTTACTGGAAGAGGTGAGATGAGATTTTTCCCTTTTTCTCCATCAAGAGTCAGCAGAGCATAGTTACAAGCAATGTAACCAAAACCTCTCCGCAGCTCATAGAAGGGCAGTTCCAAGAGAGAGTTATTGCATACAACTGATTTTTAAAATTTCAGCTATGTGACACTCTCAGCTAGACTGAGAGCCTAAATTTGGAAAGGCAATGCAAAAGGCAGTTTCACAAGAAACTATTAGACTGCTGTGCAGACGCTATATGTGAAGACCTATTGTGGCAATGATTCCCCAACTGCATTCATTTACTTTGTTACTTATCAGTACCCAATATAACATTACGAGAGACACTCTACTGATAACTTAATACTTCTCTTTTTTCCCCCCCTCCACTGGTTCATTTCAGTGAGGTTTTTCAGTCTGA
>JARFYF010000112.1:19124294-19142920 GCA_030265395.1 Rhina ancylostomus | reverse complement strand
GAATTGAGGGGACAGTTACATCCATTCCTAATTCATAACCCTTGTTCGCTCCAATAGCGAGCATTTTAACCCTCAAACTTACCCCAAACTCCATTCCCAAGGCAGATCCTGAAACCCTAGAAAATGGGAATGGGAATCCCCTACTTTAGATCTCTGATCCCTCTTTCTTCTCCCCTCTGATTGTGAACTAAGTGATCCAAGATGTATTGGATGAGAAAAATTAACCCTGCATCCAACAATGCAGCTCAGCTTTCTATTTGCTTTGTTGACTGAATCAAAAGCTTGCAGTGTTTTAGTTTATAATACGACTACAAATTAAATTCTGTTGATATCTTTAATCAGTTGGCATCCAATGCTATTTCTGTAATGCTGGTATTCAAGGCGATAAAGTCAATAATACTAGTGGCACTGATTCAGCAGAATGAGGACATTTGGAGGAATGCAAACCAGACTTTTTAAAACACACAGCACTGTGGGGACTGTGCAGTTTGTGCGCAAGCAGTTCATCAGCATTGGCAGATGAATCAGAGAGGAGGAAGGAAAGCTCCCACTGAAAGTTTCAATGAGTCAACAACAAAATAGAAAAGCCCTAGAAATATTTCATACATTTATCTCCCAAATAATTCCAGAGTTTGATTTTTTAAATTACAACTACAAAGATATCATATGAAAGGCCACTTCTGCCACTACTTAATGACTGCAAGTGGTCACCTCCAACATGGGTCACTGACAACAATCATGACCAGAACCCGCAGAGATGATCTTCTCCATTGATCAAGGATGCTGGCACCAGCTGCAGTACCCCTACTGTCATCCCACCCAAGATCAGACTCGGGACCGATGAGGATCAAGTTCCCAGTTTTCTGGCCTCATATCCACCAGCTATCAAGCTAATTAGTGTAGTGAGCAAGAGTGTATCCATATTTCAAAAATATTGATATACAATATAAAATTGTATAGTGGGTCGACTGGATTGTCGTGGTTAACGTAAGAGCAAGGAGTGGAGCCTGACCCATATAATTGCTGGGATTCTTTTCAATATGTGATGATTCTCTCACCCTGAGGACTAGTAGGAATGCCATCAAGGCTGGTGGGCAGGAGCTGGAGTTGGGGGTGAATGGGAGTTGGATGAAAGGAAGAGTTGGGGTGCAATTCTGCTGGGAACCTGAGAATTGCCCGGATGTTTAACATTAGTACTCAGTAGTACTGAGGGCTTACTCAGTACTAACCCCTAAGTACTGGAGGGGTTCTCAGCCAGATTCTAGTGCAGGCAAGGAAAGACAGACAGTTAGGTTCTCATTTTACAGTAAAGACACAGAAGGAAGCCATTAAGGCGGCAAACAGTATATTGGCTTTTATTGCAAAGGGATTTGTGAACAAGAATACAGACACCTTGCTCTAATTATATAAAGCTCTAATATAACCACACATGGAAAATTATGTATAGATCTTATCTCCCAACCCAAGGAAAAATGGTTTCACAAGATTGATTCCTGGGATGTTGGATTTGTTGTCAGATGACGAATTAAGGAGTCTAGGCTGGTACTCTCGAGTTTACAATGAGAGGTGATCTCATTGAAGCTTACAGAATTCTTATGGGGCTTGATAATGTTACTCCTGGCTTGTGTCTAAAATCAAGGGTCCCAGTCTCAGGTATAGGAGGCTGACACTCAGGACTAAGATGAGAAGAAATAAGAAAGGATTGTGAATCCTTACAGGTCATCATCCAAAAGGGATGCCAAGGCTCAGTCATGGAGTACATTCAAGACAAATATTGATAGGTTTTAGACATAAAAGGGAAGCAAGGGACATGTGGTTGGTATGGGAATGAAGCGCTGAGGTGAAAGATCAGTTATTAGCTTATTGAATGCAGAGCAGCCACAAGGATGCAAATGGTCTATTCTTGCTCCCATTTCTTATATTCTTACATTACAGAGAAGGCCCGAAGCACATAAACTACATTAGCTTGGCCTCTACCAGTCAATGCTGCTTCCTATCAAGTTTTCTGCTGAACAGGCTTCCCTCCACCCATCTTCTCCCAACTCCCCTCACAAGCTGGAGTTTCACCTCTGACTACATTGGTACGAGTGGTTGCCTTTTAAGTAGGGCCCTCAGGTGAGGATCACCAAAACAGAAGTGCCATCAGCGACATGGCAAATCATAGATCAATAAATCACCTCTCCCACCATTAGCCCTTGTCAAGCATCATTCCTACACATAGAAAGGTTTTAAAGTATTACCAAGCTTTCAGATCCCCAACAGTATCAGGAGTAGAGCACACTTGTAGGTTTCCTTTCAAAATTTTGTTAAATATAATAGAACCTCAAAGCACCTAACCATGTCAAATAACATTGAATATACGAATACCAATAGCCTGCAAACATAGAGCTACTGTTTGTAAAAAGCTCACTGCTGAGTAACTATGGACAGGGAATGAAAATGCAGTGGAAGGAATGCCTTATCTTAATGCTTGGCTCTTACAACTGAACAGCTAAATTAATATATTGTAATACATTTAACCACCTTCAAAATTAAAACAGGAGTGCAGGAGAAACTGAAAAACTGAATCAAGTATGGTAACCTCATGGTTGAAGCACTGAATTAATAATCCAGAAGTTAGGAGTTCAAAGTCCATTAGACGAAATGTGAAATTCAACCTGCAAGTCTGTACTGGAAAAATAACCATGAAAGTTACTGAGCTTCTATAAAAACTCTGCTCTCAGTAGCCAGAGGTCCTGCTGGGTTTATCAAAGGCAAGTTAGTTAGAATTGCTGGGCAACTCGGGAAGAGACCCAGACTCATGCGTTTACAATCTAATGAAGGAGACTGACTGCCGTCCATGCCTTCCTGGTTCATGAACTATTTGAGGCAACTCAGAAGCTTTTAATAAGCAAGGACCATAAACTGAAATCAGCCTAACCTTTAACACGTCTGGAGATTAACATTTAAAGCCCTGTTCCTCCAAGTTTTCTTTATTCCCCAAATGAACTTCAGCAGGAAACAATTGGTCACCTTTTCCCAGTAACTGGATAGTAATGGTGCTGAATTTGTTTCACTTCCCAACTTAGAGAGCTGATAGTCAACTGTAATATCTCAGCCAATAACTGCTGGCAAAATAAGGTCCACCTTCCTGGCAGCATTTACATGAGACTAACTGGCAGTGTAGACCAATTATCATTAGAAAACTTGGAGGATATTTTTTTTTAAGGTGAGGAAATGCTTTATAATGAAAAGGAAATCTTTGAGATTTGAAAAAATAGATGAAATGCTTTGATAAAATATAAGTATAAATCCAAGCAATACACCGGGCCAAATTTCCTTCTGACTGGAAATATACACATGACAGAAAGAAGGAGGGGAATTAAGAATCATAAAAGTTCTGTGCTGTGTGCAGAGTTGTTGTTTATGGTGCTTCAACAGGGGTTTTGAGAGCCTCCATAGAAGTTATGGAGAGGGTGGGGAGTTGCAGTAGGGTGGAGGGTGGATATAATTGGTAGAAGGCAGGAAAACCATGAAGAATTTCAGGACCACAGTGGCCAGGACTGGCTCACAAAAATAAACAATTTCAGCAACAAAGTAAACTGAGCCACAGTAGTCAGGTAGGTCATCCAGGCAAGAATAAACCTTGTGTGTCTTAAATAAGTATTTGCTAGGATGCACTAAATCACTGCTTTCAACAATCAAAAAAGCAGAGAAAAGTTTAGTCATCAAAGCTTTATCTTCAAAGTGTTATTTAACTCAACCACCCTTCTAGCATGCTCTGGGAATTTTATCCTGGCTCAGCAGGTCTCTACTGTCTTACTGGTCTTGATTGATGTCGCGTTAAGCTGCCTCCTGACCCTGATCTGCTTCAGCATTAGACAGTCGTCATCATAACTCATGATGGGTAGTGTTCGCAGCCTCTCTCCATCCAACAATCACTGGCAGTTGGGCTCATTCAGAGTCCATTAAGATGATTCTGCTTGGTGAGCTCATGTGCACTGAATACTAATAACCACAATCACACACCAGCGGGTGTTTCTCGGCATTTGTTCCAAAAGCAAACACCACTATTTATTTCATTATGGATGAAGTTCAAGCATTTCGATGTTAGGATTTGGACTGTTCCATAATTTCAGGTGAACTGCTTCCAGAATACTTCTAGCATGATGAATATCGTATGAATTCTATCCAACTAAGTTAGTACAGTATCACCATCATACTCCTTTTAATTAAAGTCAATTATTAATTAGATGTAATCTCAGAATCCAAAGCTGTGCAAATAGCCAAGTTTAAATAAACTGTTTTCTAAATACTGACTCAGAACTCTGAAATTCAGTGTACATATTGAAAAAAAATAAGATTACTCCAGTTGTTTGCCCCAGTTTAATGACTTTGACCATAGCCAGGTAAAATTTTTAAGCTAAAACAAAATGTATCCAAGCAGTAATAACACAGAAGATTAAACATATAGTGCTAAACCTAATATTATGCAGAAATTTACCTCCACTGAATAAAAGCTGCACATATACAGTGTCACAAGGGAAACCTTTAAACTTGATCTTGAAAAGGGAAAATGTGGCAGGGTTTTATGGAAAGGCCAATGGAGTGGGACTACTTGGAAAGCTATTTCAACAAGCCAGGCTGTGCTGTACAATTCTGTAAGCAGGAACTGGATCAATAGTAAGCATTGACCTGTCATTCTGCCATACTTGCTTATTTGAGGCCACCTTTTTGGTTGAAAACACTGTGGCACAAAGATTGGAAAATGATTGCTCCTAGAGCTGTGTTACTTTTTCCTTCCATTCCTTTGATTTGAATTACATACGAAGATTACAATAACAGACAGCTGCTAATGATTTAAATACTGTAATGAAAATCAAAGGGTGAAATTAATCCCATATATAATCACAGTTTAAAAAGTGTAAGATTTTTTCTTCCAAGCTTTTGTGGACAATGCAACAGAACCCTCCCCTTCCCGCCACCACCCCCCCAAAACTAATAATAAATTGCCTGTTTAAACCCACCATGCATACCATCGAATCCACAGATATCTTCACCAATAAGTTAAGCGTAATAAAAAATTTACAATTTTGTTATACAAGAATGGAATCATTTTCCTGCAGTCCACTGTTTAATTAATTGTTGCCTTGACACCAGAATACCAAGCTTAGGCAAAGCATTGCTGAGCAGTACAGACAGGTCATATCTAGGTGAAAAAATAATAAAGCTGTAAATATTCTTCATGCAAGAGAAATCCATGGCACCATTTCAAAGTTACACTCTCCCTGCTGCCCTAAGACAACATTTATTCCTCAACCAACATCCACTAAGTCAGATAATCTGATCATTATTACATTGTTGTTTGACAGGCCTTCCTGCACATAAATCGGCTGCTGTAATTTTTGCATTACACCACAATAAGTGGGCCTTTTGGATGTTTTGTCCGAAGCAGTGAAAGATCCAAGATATAAGCAAGTCTACTTTAATGAATTGTAGAATTGTTATTAACAGCTATGGAAAGATTTAAATACAAAAACTGTCATGCCCTTACTTTCCCAATCCCTGTTGCCTTCTTCCCACTTTGTTAAGCAACAATGAATGAGTATGTTTCCAGCAGCACTCCTGTATTTCACTCAAGCAGGCATTCTACACATTCAGCCTTGGTCCAGTCGGACAAAGAAAGAGCGTAGTAAGATTCACAATCAACCCTCTTTTACTGAGATGCAAAATTCATATCCAAGTAGGAAAACTCAACAAGGGATCAAGATGTGAAACCCTCCCAATCAGGTAATTCATTTCCTCAGTGGAATTTATTATTAGATTAACTATTGCCTTAAAAATGTATTGAAGATAATGTGTAATGCATTAGAATAATAGTTTACAATTCCTTCAGCACAATTACATATCTCAGAGGCACAGGAATGGGAGCAAGTTAATTCCTCATGCGTGATTCATCATTCCATTATTGATCATGACTCCTTTGTATCCTACTCCATCCACCCAACTAGCAATCTGTTTTTGAAATCATCATTTGACCTAGAAGCAACAGATTTTCTGTTTGTTGGAGAGTGGGGATATCCCAGATTTTCACCGCTTTTTGCTTGAAGTACTCTCTAATGGCAAAGTTCTAATTTTAAGGCTCTATTTTCTAAATTTCCAATAAACCTACGGGCTTTCGCAACCAAAAGGGAAAACAGTGTGGTTCATATTGTGAACAAGTCCTGCAAGTTAATATACATCAAAGAAAAACTAATGCATATCCAGCAGGATTACTAATGTCTTACAACTGTGGATGAGTACAACTACATAACAGAGCAGATATTATGGGACTGATAATCCTCAAATTATTGTTGATGGGTCGAACAATAATGAGAAATTCAAGGTGAATACCTTGCAGTAGACCGAAGAAAAGTTCCACCTCAAAAAACTAACAAAATGATCATAAAATTATATAACTGTAACACAAACATTTGCAAAGAATCTCCTGGAAATTCAGTGGGTGTAACCAGATTATGTTTGGATTAGGGATGAAGTTAGACATACAGTGAAGTACAAATTTGCCCAACGGTTTGTGAGGAACATTTGAACAAGCCACTAGCTGCTTATAATGTACCAGAAACAGGTCACAAACCAATTTCCTATGAAAGTTCACCGGATGTTATCAATTAAAGGTCAGAACATGCAGCCAGACTTGCCATTGGCAACATAAACAAGTCAAGAAGAAATTATTTGACAGCAAAATCTAACATATGGTCATTCAATTATTAATTCTGCTCTTGAACATTTAATAAAGTTCAATATCTGAAAGCTTTTAGGAGTAAAACATGATATCAATATTCTCAAGGAATTAACAGTTATATTGACAGATGTACACTTACGAAAGTCCTCACCTAACCTTTTCACCAACTTCACTATTTGCAATTTGAAAGCAGATATTGAAGCTACAAGACACAGCTGGACACGGTGTTCATGTAGTGAACCATAGGCATCAGAGATCAAAAAAAACAACACTAAATCCCAAAATACTGAGGGAACCAATTCTTTTGTCATTAGGTCATTGATCTTACAGGTGAAAAACTACAAATCTTTTTGCTCTTTTTGGATTTTTCACTCTATATTGAATGATGCAAAACAGAAGAATAGTCATCTTATTAAACCTTTGCTTGTTTTTGTTATAGTTTTTCCATTAATCCATTCCCCTGACCTGTTAACATCTACCCTTCAAAAACTTATACAATAGCACTTGTATTAGCTGTGCCACTTCTCAGTTCTAGTAACCTGGATGCAATCCTGACCTCCAATGCTGTCTGTGTGGGGTTTGCACATTCTCCCTTTGATTCCGTGGGTTTTGTCCAGGAGCTCCAATTTCCTCCATAACCCAAAAGATATGCAAATTGATCTGTTAAGTTGGCCACTGCAAATTGCCCCCCAAGTGTAGGTGAATGGTAGAATCTGGAGGGAGTTGATGGGGATGTGAGGAGAATCGGTTACAGAGGAATGGGTTTGCTCTCTGAGCTGGCATACCAGCTGAAATAAACTCCTATGTTGTAATGAAGTATGAAACTTTCTTTTGGAAATTACTGTTGAATCTGCTGCCACCAGCAGTGAATTCCAGATAAAAACTCAGTGTGTAGATGATAAATGTCTTCTCACACAATTCAACCTTAAAATGGCAGCACGGTAGCGTAGAGGTTAGCATAATGCTTTACAGCGCCAGTGACCCAAGTTCAGTTCTGGCTTCTGTCTGTAAAGGGTTTGCACGTTTTCCCAGTGTCTGCATGAGTTTCCTCCCACGTTCCAAAGATGTACAGTTTAGGAAGTTGTGGGCATGCTATGTTGGCGCTGGAAGCATGGAGATACTTGCAGGCTGCCCCCAGAACACTCTACACAAAATGCATTTTACTGTGTGTTTCAATGTACATGAGATGATTAAAGATATCTTATTTTATTTATTATAATCAAAACTTTTCAATGATTTTGAACATCTCAACAAAACTTTTCAATCTTCCCAACTCCATGTGTAGTCAGTTAAAAGAAAGTACAATACAAATATTTTCTTTTGCTGCAAATATTGTTACAGAATTTAATAATTGTTAAAGTTGGTCAGAATGTAATGGTGCAAAATGCATGAATGTATCCTGATACCATGTTAATTGCATTGTCACTGAATCTTTGTCACTGTCATTGAATGTCATTGTACTTTACACAAACTCAAATTCCTCCTTAGAATTAGAAGAACAGCATCCACTCTTCAGATACAATATTCCAAGCTAAATACATTAAAAGGTCAATTGCTCTGAAAGAAAAAATATTATCTGCAGAGCCGAATTTTCCTTAGTGACAGTTAATAGTTGAAATTAGAATTAGAATCTGACCAATTAACAGCAATCTAATCTTCATTAGCACTTTTCCAGATCAATTGAGAGCAAAGTTTAAATCACCAGAGCTATGTAAGCATCACCTGATGGCCTATATTGGCCTAAGAGAATACAAGGATTTAAAAAAAATTGAGATCAAGATGAAGGAGGCCCTGTGCTACTACTTCCAGATGCCAGCAACGTTGAAGTGCATCAAGGAGAAAATAATTAGTTAGACTAAGGGACGCAAAACTTGAATCTGCAAGGACTTCAAATGGTAGTACTAATCTTAGCCTTCCAATCCAGCACAATAACTCAAAATCAAAATCAATCACTCAACACATTGTTCAGTTGAATACCTACAGTCAGCCATGCACTGTAACAGACTCCACTTTATCCAACATATTGGTAACCCATGTTAGTCATATGAAGAGTACTCCAAGTTCCATTTCAACAAGAAAATTACTTCAAAAAGTTTCATAAAAATAACTCAGTTTAAGAAAGTAGCAAAAAAAAAATTCATTACATAGGGCCATCTGCTTTATCCAGAATTGTCCTGCACGTTTTCCTTGTTCATTTGTCTAAAACTATATAGGGTATCCAATGGTTTTGAATCAGATCATTGCATCAATTATACAAGCCTCTTATAAAATTGATATATTTTTGCTTCTTCTCCCTTACTGATGATGAAAGGGAGTGTTGTTTGAAGCACAAAAAGATAAATTGCCATGCTAATCCAAATATTCTGCTGAGGAGTCGGACATAGTTCAGCATGAGGAACATATGAACATACATAGGAGCAGAGGTTACCCATACGGCTGCTGATTCTGCTCCATCAGGATTGGATGACCGTTCCAATCTTGGCCTCAACTTCACTTTCCTTATTGTTCAGCATAACCTCTGACTCCACTATTGACCAAAAATCTATCTATTTCAGCCCGAAGAGATCATTTGTTTGTATGTGAATGTTTATCTGTAATTTGCCACATTACATACTTTAATCATTGCCCTTTATACCATAGGCAGGCTGCTGCTTTAACTTTGCTGTTGGAATCTGGGCCAGACAGAATATTCCCTCAACCTTCCACAGTACTTTAACAGCTCACAATTGGAATATTTGATCAACATGTGATTTGCAAAAATATTTTTGAAACTTAACTGGACTTATCCACTACTGAATAAAATTGTTTCTATACCTCCAGAACAAACATCAAAAGACAAAATTTTCAGTGAAATATTCAACTCAACTCTCAGAATGTAGTGGTGTTTTACAAAGGGATCCCTCTGTGAAATTCTCCATAAATTACTATGTGTGGGCTATACCTGAATGAATTATAATTACTACTTTATTATTGAATGAATTGCCCTTACATTTTAATGGCGAATAGGATAAGAATTTAGTACAACAACTGACAAACAGATAAGGGCACAATGGTGAAACTCATCCATTCAAAAGCCCAAAGTACAAACAATAACATAAGTGAAAAGTTATTTAAAAATATTCTAGTCTAAGATCATTGACTACTAAATCTTTTGTCTTTCAATGATTGTATTGAGATTTAGAAACAGTTTTTTTTAATTCAGCATTGAATGTGCAGTCAATCTTGTTGAAAACTACCTCCTGATCAACTATTTCAACTGTGGCCCCGATGACATATAGAAGGCTGAGAGAGCATTGCATCAGCCTCAGTTGACACAAGGCAAAGCTAATGCAGCAGCTTATCTAGAGTACAGAGGGCAGCAATTATCATGGGAAAGTACAAGGCAGATTACACACTGAGCTGGCTGGAGGGAAAATCTCTATACAGACAAATGATCTCCTAATTCTGACTTAAATAATGCTAAAATATCTGGACATGTAAACCTTGCATAAACTAACTAAACACAACAGAACAATGATTCCAGCTTCTTCCTCTATTGTCCACAATGATAGTCCTTTACTTACTACTCAGAGAACAATCTGATGGTACGGCTGTTAGCTCTGGTTAAGAAGCAGGTGATCAGGGACACAGTTTTCTGTGAGTGTAGGACATGGAACATCAAACAGTACAACACAGGAACAGGCCCTTCAGCCCACCATGAGAGAAATTGGCCAAATGGAACTAGCTTAGATGGGCATCTTGGTCAGCATGGATGACTTGGGCCGAAGGGCCTGTCTCCGAGCAGTTTCACTCTATAGCCACATCCATGCGAACATGATGCAAATCTGAACTAATCCCATCTGCCTGGACCTGGTCTGTATCCCTCTATTCCCTGCCTGTTCAGGTGTCTGTCTAAACACCTCTTTAATGTTGCTATTGTATCTACTTCGACTTCCTGCTCTGGCAGTATTCCAAGCACCTACTAACTTCCCATTTACAGGAAAGCATCAATTACAAACGGAATGTCAGCAAAGGCAAAACAAAATCATTAATTGATCATTGATTGGTAACCAGAGTAAGTGTTCAATTTCACAACTTTGGATTAGTGCCTTTGATTGGAGATAAAATATAACCCAGTGGCCTGGGCTGGAAAATGCATGGATGCACTGTTTCTGCTTTGATGCCTTTTACTGTGGAGCAGCCAAATGACACCCTTGCCCCAACGCAGAAAGTGAGGGTACTAGGGAAAGTAGAACCCGTATGTCCCAGGGACCTGGAGCCCCTGCCAAATTTCACAGCAGGATCTTAAGATCCATTTCTACAGCATTCCATTTCTCAGCCAATGTTGGCCAGAGAGCCAGGCAGCCTGGCTGCTGGGCAGTAAAAGTTGCCCAACAGCTCCTGGCTGGGCAGCATGAGGCCACAGCCAGAAATCGTTGGGCACAGTTCCTGCCAGTGGGGAAATACTGGGATTGTATTGAGGACTTCTGCAGTCAGAAGGAAGGGAGAGATTACAGGACAGAACACATGATTACATGGTGGGGTGGTGAGTTGGCCAAGTAAATTGGAATCATGGTGGATTTTTAAATTCTAAACCACATCTCTTTTACCTATTGAGTGGCATTAATACTAACCCTCACTGGTCACCTTGTTCACTGTCCAGATTTGAACAGCATCTCCAATAATTTATGAAAATTAGTAGGTCTCTTGAACCACAGTTTGCAATGGAAATGCAGGGTTCAGTCCAGTGCAACCCCACCCCCCCCAACCTCATCATCCAATGCCACACGCAAATACTCAGTACTGTGTAACCAGCATGTTCCCAGCTTGAGCCTTTAACCTGCAGTGCCAGAGATCAGCAAATATTAATATTTCTGGGTCTGCTCCCAAGTAAGGCTCAATCATGAACCTAGTAAAGTGCTAGCAAAATCAAGCATGACATGAAGGGACACTTAATGATCTTCTGAAAGACTTAATTGTGACAATGCTCAAGAAACATGACACCATCCTAGAACTATCATCCACCTTATCTACTCTCTTCATAAACCCTCCAATCCAGATTGAGTTTGGTTATGTTATAAAAGAGATTAGATAGGCTGGATCCATTTCCCTGAAGTACAAGTGGCTAGAGGTGGCATGAAAGAGGCAAGTAAGGCTATGAGAGGCATAGATAGGATAGATAGCCAGTTTCCCACAGGAAGGCATAGGCTTAAGATGAGAGGGAGGAGGTTTAAAGGGGACCTGAGGGATACATTTCTCAGGAAATCATAGCTGGTATCTGAAGTGAACTGCCAGAGGAGGTGGTCAGGACGGGAACAGTAACAACATTTAAGAGGCATCTGGACAGGTACTTGAATGAACAAGGCATAGAGGGTTATGGAATTAATGCAGGCAAGTGGGATTTGTATACATAGGCACAATGGACAGTGAACAGGGTGACCAGTGAGTGTTAGTATTAATACCTCAGTAGGTAAAAGGGATGTGGTTAAAATTTAAAAATCAACTATGATTCCAGTTTACTCTACTCAGTGGTATGCAATATGCTGTACAACTCTGACTTATAAAACCATCCCTCAACAACATTCTGGGGAGATACCCCGGAAGAAGCTTAGCATCTGGAAATGAGAGAATGTTTCATCCCTGCAAACACTTACCACCACAAATATCAAAATTAGTAATGCTGCAATGAAAACATCAGATCCCAATCCCTTCCCAAGTGACAACCATCTCTTTGAGATGCATCACTTCACTGTAGTTCAGTCAAAACCTTGGACTTTCCATCATTATGGTGTGCGTTCAACACAACAGCAGCAGCAGATCAGGAGACTCTGGCACCTGCTCCTCACGCAAATAAAGGAAAAAGGATTCTTCTTGAGCTTCCAGCAGCTCCATAGTCTATGGGTAGCTGCATTATTTGTGCTATTAAAGCTGGCTAGACAAGTCTGCTGCCTCCAGGCTACAGTGAATGACTTCAGCAGCACAAATGGTGTGGGCCAGCTCCAAGGAGCTGAGCTGACTGAAGAGATGGGGCAGGAAACTTGAGTCCATTCATTTATGTCAGGAGGGACAGAACATTCAGCAGGTGTGGGTAAAGAATAACTAAATACTGCAACTGGTCACAATTTTCGCAATATGTTATCTTCTGCCGAATGGTGCATACAAATCAATAATAAGGAGAAAAGAACCAGATAGAAGTTCTGAAGCATTTATGTTTTTTTTATTTTGCACAGCGAGTTGTGACCTAGAGTATGAAGGAATGATAAAAGCAGATTTGATAATCCCTTCGTACAGGGTACTGAATAAATATCTGAAAGGAAGAGGTTTATAGTGCCAGGCGGAAAACAGGGGAATGGGATCAATTAACAGCTCTTTCAAAAGGGCCAGCAGAGGGCCAATGAGTCAAATGGGTTCCTTCTTTGGTGTGTAATTCTAAGTATTTGACCCAACCATTAATTGAATGGTTTATTGATGAGATTTGAGTGACATCAAAGAGCCCGGTATACATTTCCACAGATTTCAATATATTCTCAAATATTCACTAAAATGTGTGTGATAAAATCATATTTTCATCTCAGAACATTGTCAAATTATAAATGTTGTTTCCAAATGCAAAAAAAACTATTTGACTTACAATATTTTATTTTAATTAATATCTTTCAGACTGCTTTAAGGGTACAGATTTCAAATCTTTACATTATGTATCTTCATGCATTTCAGAGTCAATCATCTAAGCTGCTTTGCAGTTTAATATGGCTTACTATGGATTAGACCAGAAGTTAAGAAGATTTGCCTCCTAATACTTACCAGGATAAAAGATATTCCATCCTTATGCCTCCACGGCTGGCAATTTGTGGTTTTGTCTCACTCAAATCAAAAGAAACAGAAGAATGTTGTTTTGGTCTTGCAGTGGACTTTGTAGTATTCAAAAGGGTTTTACCAGCGCAAGTAAAATAATTATTGTTTTGGCAGCTTTGAAAAATATGGAAAGGCAAAAGAAACTGAAGACTAGGTTGATCCCACTAAAGTAATGTTGGTAATTCTGTTCACCATAACTCAGCACGACCAACTGTCACTGGAGAGGATTCAGTGAAGGCCAGTGACGGCACAGAGAAAGCTAATGGAAAATGGAAATAATGCTTCAGAGGAAAAGGAGCTCAGTTTAGATCTTCTTGAGATACTCAACAATCTAAATGACATAGGTAATTTGAGACAAAATAATATATTTGATGCAATCACAAATTCTATAAAAAGGGACATGAATCAAGCTCAAAAGTGAAGGTAAATAAATTATATTTACATATCTTAAATGCTGCTTATTATATACATTAGTGACTTAAACGTGAATGTATGATTAGTAAGTTTGCATATGACACAAAAAAAATGAGTGTTGTTAATAGTGAGGAGGGTGGTCTTAGACTGCAGAATGATATCAGCTGGTAAGCTGAGAGGGCAATGGCAGATGGAATTTAAACCTGATAAGTGTGAGTTGAAGAATTTTGGGAGGACTTAGAAAAAGTATTGAGGAACAAAGAAACTTTAAGTGTAGAGGTCCACAGATCCCTAAAGGTGGCAGCACAGGTAGAGATGGTAGTGAAGACAGCATACAAGAAGCTTGCCATCTTCAGCTGAGGCACAGAGTACAAGAACAGGGAATTCTTGATACAACTTTGGGAAACGTTGGTTAAGTCACAGCTGGAGTGCTGTGTGCAGTTCTGGCTGCTACACTATAGGAAGAACATGATTTCACTGGAAGGATGCATTGGATATTCACTTGGATGTTGCTTAGGATGGAATTGAGAAGAGAAACTGGATAAACTGGGAGGGGAATTGATAGAGGTATAAAAAATTGCAAGAGGCATAGATAGAGGAGATGGTAAGAAACTAGTCCCTATGGCAAAGGTGTCTATGACCAAAGGGCATAGGTTTAAACGGTGAACAGCAAGAAGTTTAGAGGGAATCAGAGGAAGAATTTTTTTCACCCAGATGATGGTTGCATTGTGGAACACAACCATCATGGTGGAAACACGTATTCTTGCAGCACGACCTGTTTCTGTTTTGTATGACTTTATCTTGCACATATGGGCATTGATCCATAATAAATTAGCAGCTGACTGAAAACTAAAATTTCCTGCATGTGCATCATTTTCAAAGGCAGAGGGGGGGGTGAGGCAGCGTTGTGGCAAAGTAGGGGTGATGTATCGTGGTGGATGAGGAGGGTAGAGTCAAAATTACCAAAGGAGCCCCCCGCCCCACCTTCTTGTCCCTGTGCCCCTCCCCAGTAAGAAGGAACAATCCACTGAGGAACAACCTTGAAGAACCTTTGCAGAGGGAGACCATTGCACAAGTAGGTCACAGAGAAAGGCTGATTTAACGCTTAATGTTTCAGGAGAAGGGGAGCCATCAAAGCTCATGCACAAGTGGGCCAGCTAATTTTTGAAGGTCGTGAGTGAAAAATGGTGACCTAACAGGGACAATGATGAGTGAGCTGAAAGGCTTTGGTAACAATTGGATATTGACATTGAACACAGTGGCAACGTTTTGCACAGACTGCATTAGCCAGCAGAAGTAATGAGAAAGGAGCAGAGTTTGTGGTATGGACTAAAACAATGGGACTCAATCATCACACTGTTAATCTTTGAGGAAATATGATATGTCAGCTGGGAGACAATCATCCTGAAATGGCACACATATGAACGTCAGGATTGGGTGGGTATTAATGCTGATAAACACTTTTATTTGCATTGGTTGAAGTAGATTTCAATGTGGATAGTTTACTTGCTCCCATTCACAAATTCATCAAGTACAAACAAAAGTCTTTGCTGTTGAAACATGACTCCTTGAAAAACCAAGGTGTGGAAGGTCACAGCCAAGTTTAGTACATTATTCTCAAACTAGCCCAGATTAATTTGATCTGAAGGTTGGCAGAGAGCTGCAAAATATGTACTGTGGTTACCTCATTTTCACAGCCAATGATTCTTTCATACATCAGCAATGAGGTCCCAGGCATATTAGATAAATACGGTCACCAGCTGTGGAACTATGGCGGTACAGCAGCAGCTGTGTGCTAGATCACTTGTTATAAGAAATACCAGCAATTCCATAGCAGTTGTGGTCTGATTAGAAGCGATTCATAATTGATTTTTGTAGATTTAAGCATGAATACTAATTGCTGCGCAGCTAATGCACCATTCAACAATCATACTGGAATGTTGTGAGAACCTGTGCAAGATTGTCAAGATGAGCTGTGGAACTGTGAGGTAGCACCATTCTTGTCATGAAGCTGTTCTCATGGTACCTGTCCAATCACAGGTACATTTTAAACATACAGAGGCAAACAATGTCATCAGTCCATGTGCCAAATTTGAATCAAAAATTAAACATCTGAAAAGTTTCCTCAACATTTCTCTACTACATTACCACAATAGTTACAGCCATTTAATGAGATTGAAGAGGCCTTAGATTTTCATCAGATCTTCATGTTTGTACAATTCAATTTTGTACAGTTACTTTCAGTGGTTTAAAAACTTAATTTGGGGGAAACTTGCTTGCTTAACAAGGTGGCCACAAGAATAAGATTTTACAAGATATCTACAAAGGGTTCTCTCAAAATCAGTTTTCAAATTTCCTTAATGACTACCTGCATAATTGCCAGATTGGTTAAGATTAACAGTTTAGTTAGTGACCTTAATTAAATGTGCATTAACTTTTGTGTTACTATAAGATAGTTAAGTTCTATCAGAAGTTATACGCTAATAATTATCAATACAATGGAAGCAATTTATTATTTCAACATTATCAATAACAAAAATACAAGTGATTCAGTAAGAGTATTCAGATTTGTTGAACATATAGGTTGGTGACTTGCAATGCCTAGAGTACCTTTTTATTGTTTTATGATAAGCAAATATCTTTCCAATTAGTTATTGGCAAACTAAAATGTGTTTCCTGGTGTTTTACTATTTTTAGAGAGATGCTTCCAAGGAATTAAAGATGCTTCTAAGGTGCTCCAAGATCTATACAAATGCTATTTTTGGCTGACTAATTCTGTAAGATTTTAAAATGAGCATTCTATTAAAAAGTCTTCCACAATCCTTTTATCTCAAATTAAATGACAGCAGTGTACTGGGTTAAATTGTTCATCAGGACACTGACCTTTACTTGGCAATTGAGATTAAGCAATTAAAAGCAATAAAAAGTGACAGGGAAGTCTTCAATAGGGCTAGATGTTGAGTAATTGTATGGTAATGAACAGAGGAGGAATGACATCCAGTCAATTATGATACAGGTCAGTAGCATGACAGAATGGCAGAACTAGCCCAAGAGCTCCCGCTGTCGTCTTCCACGTTTGCTCATCCGACATTACCTAAAGGTTGGTTTCACAGTTCATTCTGCCTCAGGTCAACAACACAAAAGTTATTTCAAAAGCGTTACTAAACAGTGCATAGAATATTAAAAGGTTCCTTTTTCTTTCTAGTGTTGGAGGTTTATTCATAATAATTAATGTCTGGCAACAAAACAAAGCAAAACAAAAGACTGCATGAAAGATACCTTCTTAAAAAAGAATTATCATTGCTACTATTATTTAGCGTAGCTCCCAACGTTTTGAGCTAACGTCAGTGTGGAGGAAGGCAGATATCTGTGTTTGCACCCATCTTGGCTAGAAGGCTGAAGTCAGAGACCATTCTGTGCATCCTCTACCTCAGTCATGCAAATGACGATTTCACTTATCACTGAAGATTTTACATTATTCTAAAAAGATAATTTCCTCCATAATTTCACGATTATCCAGGGAGCTGATCTTGTCTGGACTATTGCAGTAGTCAGTGAATCTTTTAACATACATTCCCATAGCTTATACAGTATAGTATGTGTGTTATACTATGCCTCAGGATGTTACTCTTCATAAGAGGTCAAAAGAACAGGAAAGTAAAATTGCATCTAGTGAAGTAGATTCCGGTGAGAATTATCCAGTAAAATGGCCGGTTATTAAAACATACTTTTACAATCCTACTGTGTCGTATACGTGGTTTGAGTGTATTTTGTTGTTAGATTGGAAGCCAGTCGTACTGTATGAATTACCAGAACAATTACACTGCTGACAACTTTTACTCGGTATCTGCATTACACATGGACAATTCTTTCAATGTCGACTGCCAATTCTATAGTAGATGCTGGTTTACATCTGCCACATCAACAAAATCTATTTGTGAAGGATTTAACCCGCTGAGTGTGGGTTATAACAGCTCTAAATATCTTTTAAACTTATCTTGGCCCTACATGCCGATCTCAGACCTCTCATTCCCTGAAAAAAAACAAAGGATCATCCCACAATGATGATCTACAGTTTCTATCTCCAAGCACCTATCAACGTACGGCAAACAACAAAGGTTTGCCCTTCCAACAAGGACCAAAGCCATCATCATTTTAGAGAAACAAAGGACTGCAGATGCTGGGATCTAGGTGGGAAAAAAACGCAACAGAATGCTACAGGAACTCAGCAGGTCTGGCAGCATCCGTGGAGAAAGGCAGGCGGTCAACGTTTAGGGTCAGTCCCGAAGAAGGGTCCTGACCTGAAACGTTGACCGTCTGCTTTTCTCCACAGATGCTGCCTGACCTGCTGAGTTCCTACAGCCTCTTATTGTCTGTCCATCTTCATTTAAGACTCAATTCCACTGCACCATTCATAATCACCTCCATTTGATCCATCTTCACCCACTTCCTGGCAATATCTACCCCTCTTCCCATCTCATTGGTCCTGCACATCACGGGCACAACCCCCTCCATCTGCCCCATTCCAACGATCCCGTTTCATTTATTCTTTTGATTCAAGCACATGTCACTGGATCCACGACCGACCATCTCTGCTCCAGGATCGTCCTGTTTTACGTTTCATGACTAAAATCCCAGAAACCCATCTCCACCCCTG
>JARFYF010000112.1:19033317-19045851 GCA_030265395.1 Rhina ancylostomus | reverse complement strand
TGACATTCACAACCAGGTACTTAGTTTTTTTTCTGTGAAGTTGGCTCATAGATAAATGCTGGCCCTTACACCTCTCCTGTTCTTTCCCAGACAATGTCATCACAACTTTCCTGACTGCCTGAGATGGCAGGTAGGTTTGGCTCATCCTAAAGAGAGCAGCTCTCTCTGTGCAGCACTCCGAGCACTACACTTGAGTGTCAGTGTACCTCAAGCACTCGGGTCTTTAGAAGTGGAACCCACAGCTTACTGACCCAGAGGTGAGAGTGCCAGAGGTGAGCTGGTCTTGCATCATTGTGTTATAGGCATCTCTGCAAGAGGCTACAATTGATGAAACAGACTCTTGTAAGTAGATCCCTATTACAACATCCACTGAGGTTACTAATTAACTCCAGAATGCAGCATTACCCCACAAAATTAAGAAATGGGTGGCTCTGTAGTTGCCTACGTCTTTCAAATGCATTCTCAGAAGTTGTTTAAAATGCTTAGTAATGCGTGGTGCATAGAAAGCACTTTTCCACATAAAGAACTTTTTATGTAAGACAGTGGAGAGCAAATAATGAGCATGATAATTTTTGGATTGGAATGGAGAAATCCAGCAGACCCAGCTTGATCTGCCTGTTGAGGAGTCTAGTAATGTATTGTGCTGCGCCAAAAGTGACTTCCTTGGAGAAGTCCTGAGCCAAGCATGTCAAGGTAACACTCAACCCTAAGCAGCTAGCTTTAACTTGCTGCCACAGTACAACAGCACAAGGAATATTTGTAAGACCTGCCTGATACACTGCTGATGGTTACGCACGATTACCTGTGATCCATAAAGGCAGTGATGCCATTGTTGTGAGTGCAGCTAACAGTTTGGGCAACAAGAATGCAAACAGTTTCCTCCTGCTTCAGGCTGGTTGTCCACAGGGAATATATCTGCGAATGGAACCAAGCTTCAGACATCTGCTGAATGCAAGCATAAATGTACAGGGAGATTGATGTTTCTAATTCTCGTCTGGCAGCCTAGAGGTTGCACACTTCTGTGACCTTGTGCTGCCCTCTGGCACTGGACTGTAGGTTTTGTTGCAGGAGAATACTCACCTCCTGCCATTACAACACAGCAGTAATCATCCAATTGCTGTAGCTGCCGTTGTAATGCAGGGCCAGGAGTATATTGCCAGTGGCAGTGAAGGTGACCATAATAACGAGCTTCTAACCATCACTCATTGAAGATTTCCAGAAACTTGCTAAGCATTGTTGCTGGGGCTGTCTGTTCAAAGAAAATTGATTACATTTCCTTCTCTCTTGCCGGGGACCAGCAGAGTGAGTGCAGGAATCTAGTGGACTTGTAAGCTTCTCCATGGGGCATAGAGATGAAATCTCTCTTCATTTCAACCAGTGGCTTTTTGTATAATGCAATCCTTGCATCTTTTCTGATTTAATTTGTATCCCTAGAGAATGGATTACATCATGTCATATTATGTGTGCTCTTCAATTTAATTTCAAAGAAGAATTTGAAAAAAATGCAAAGAGAACTCAGGGACTGACTGCAAGTTGTACAAAGTCCTCAGTCTTCCTTCTGAGTCCTCTGGGTGTCTGACCTGCTGAAGCAGGAGGAGTCTGGGCATGTACATGACTGTCCATTGAGTGCAATAGAGCATTCTGCACCTTTCATTTGGGCATTGCTGGGCCCAAGCCATCAAGCACCCCTCATGCAGAAGCAACACTGCACTGGCCTGACCTGGACCCTAGACTTCCTTGATTTCTTTTCTGTCCTCCATTTTAGTGAAGAGCAAGAAAGAAAAGGCCTTTGAATGCGTGATGGCTGCTCACCAGCGCACAACACCTCAAACCCTGTGACACTGATCCCTTTCTAGGCAACAGATCCTAAGCCATCTGAGTTGTGGGTTTATAGCTGATGGTGGTTTTCCCATCGAGCCACCTGATACATAACTCAAGTGATACACAGGCTCTGATCATTCAGAACTTTGCATAAGCATGGTGCTTTAAACTTATTACCTGAACACTCATCCATTTTCAATTCAATTTTAAAAGCAGTAGTAATAATAATGTTAAATAAAGTAGGATAATTTTAGTTTTAAAGGTGTTTTAGGGACAGCAGGTGAATAACCACAAAACTCTGTAGGTGGAAGGACAAATTGTGAAGACTATTAAGCATGTAGGGGAATCTTAGCATTATAATAAATGAGCAAAGTACAACAGCAAAATTATACTCAACCTTTATAAACTATTGGTTAGGCTCAGGAAGTGTATGGTGCTCAGTCTGATTAGGAAGGAGGTCAAGAATTTGGAAAGGGAATAAAGATTAACGGAATGACACTAGGGATGCAGGACTTCAGTTATGAGGAGAGAATGGAGAAGCTGGAATTATTCTCCTTGGAGCAGAGGCTTTTAAGAGGTAATTTTATAGACATGTTCAAAATCATGAAGCCTTTTGGTGGAGTCAATGGAAGGAACAGTTTCCAACTGCAGAAGCCATTAGAGTGATCAGCAAAAGAACCATAGGTAACATGATGAAACATTTTGCTGCACTACATACATACTGTCATGATCTGGATTATGATATCTGAAGGGTTTAAATATTAGCGGGAAAAAAATTCAGGGTGGGGTAGTTCCTTCAAAGACCTGACATAGACTTGACAGGCTGAATGGCCTCCTTCTCTCCTGTTCCTCTCTATGATTTGAAAATAGAAGTTCATTCCCCAAGTGCCAAAAGTTAAAGTCGTCCCCCACATTACTTGAATGCATCCCACCATGGTTAAAAGAGTTTTGATACAATGGAAGTGAGAGAGCCTATGTGAAGTGGGAGAATGGGGAGAAGCATTGCCCTTTTGAACATTCAAATTATGATGACTTTCCAAGGACTCAGATGGTCACAGATTTTAGCGAATGTGCTGACCAGTCTCTGAACAAAATAACAATGCGCATGAATAACGATCACTATCAGCTTTCCAATAAATCAATAAGTGGATTTGCTACTCCCAGGTCCAAAGGTCAGTTTTGTGTTTGCGCTCCTGTTTTTTTTTAGGTAAAATAATATTTCAAGTGGTAATTGCATCCTGGGAGTGTTATTTTTTTTTAAAAATGAATGTTTTACTTTTCTAACTGCATGGATTCAAACATGCCATTGCTGTGCTTGAGTGATTACATGTCCAGGGATGATTGCGTTTTCAGAAGCATATTTATCATCAGGTGTTGTATTTTGCTGCTGAAATACAAGCCCTGATTTATAATGACACAGTTGCCTGGAATATGAACAAATAATTGTCCCACAGATTGCTTCACCAGATAGATTCCACCTGCTAAAATGCTCAGTGAAGTCGGTGATGGTTCCTGATAAAACATAACCTTGAATAAAGCAAACAGCAGTCACTCAGGTCTGGCACAAATTCTGTCCTATTAATTGAGTGATGTCGCTACCCAGACAGTGATTAGAAAACAGGGGTGTAGCGTGTGCACCCATGAGTAAAGAGCTTTGTCAGGTTGGGAATAATGCTGATTCGTCACAGTGCCTACATAAGTTCAGAGCCACTGGGGTGTCTTCCAGTTAATGTGGGTGTTGGTAGAGTGGTGGACAAGGTGATTAGACATCAAAGGAAGACAAATCATTTTGCTAGTGGGGTCTCTTTGAAATTCTTTGATTTTGTTAAGCAGCAAGAGCACCGATGATAACTTACAGCCACACACAGAGACACACAAGATTCTGCAGATACTGGAATCTGAAGCAACACACACACACACACAGTGCTGGAGGAACTCAGCAGGTCAGGCAGAATCTATGGAGGGAAATAAACAGTTGATATTTCGGGTCAAGACCCTTCATCAGAGGAGGATGCAGCCCAGTTCTGTGTGTGAGAGCTGAGTGGAGGAAAGGAGAGGGACTACTGGCACTAAGCAGCTAAAAATCAGTGGCACTGAGATCCATTTGCCTTGCTTTCAGCCTGGCTCACAGGTGCCCCTTTAAGGACACAATTACAAAATATTGCATTTGCTGGAAGTCTGTAGTATTAACAGAAAATCCATGAAGCACTTAACATCTCTGGAGAAGGAATAACAGAGTTAATGTTTCAGCTCAATAATTTTTAATCAGAACACATTTATTATAACACAGTGGGAGGTCAACCAACCCATTGGATCTATGCCAGTTCCCAACAGATCGACCCCAACAGTCCCATTGTCCGTCCATTTTCCCTGTAAGCTATTCTCTCTCAAATACCCATTAACTCCCCTTGACTCTCCTGCCTCTCACCAATGGTAGGAGTAATTCACAAATAGCCAATTAACCTGCCAGCACATCTTTGCCTTGTGGTAAGAAAGCTGGTGGAAACCTACCTGTTTACTGGAAGAACATTCAAACTCCACACCAGACAGCACCCAAAGTTAAGGAAGAACCTTGGCTGCTGGAGCTGTGAGGCAGCAGCACTAATCAAAACAGCAAAGGTCGTTGATCTGAAAAATTGGATCGGACTGTGCTTTACCTGGTTTGGACTAACCTTTTGCAGTTGAGTCAGTCCCAATGTCCTGGAGAGGAAGCTGAGGCACTACCTTTAGGACATCTTGATGGCCTTCTGGCATCTAATGCCGTCAACGGCCTTTTCATCACAGTTAGATATCCCTGATGTGCTCTTTGCAATAAAAAGTATTCAAAGAGGATTTTAAGATAAAACAGTTCAATGCCCAGGAGTCGTGATGTAAATCATTTGATGGACTTCCTTCAGGGAAGTGAGGAGAAGCTGATTATCCCATGGAGAATTGTCAGGAGGTGAAGCATTCTACCTTAAGGGATGGTGGAGGCTGATTCCATAATTTTCAACAGGACCTGGGGCAGTTGCTGGAGGGCAAGGAACTTGCAGTGTTACAGACAAAAGATGGGAGCAAGTGAGTAAACAAGTCTGCTTTCTCAAGCAGAGGTACCATGGGCTCAATGGCCTCCTTCTGACGTAACTTTCTATGTTCCTCATTTGATTTAATGCTTCTTATATTGTACATGAAGGGCAGCAAGTGGGTGGACCATTGCTGGGGAGGGTCATGTGGGAATTGGGATCAGTATTTGAGTGGCTGAGAAAGGACAACCTTGGAGCCGAATATTGATTAGCAATAAAAAGGAGAACAGTGTCTTAGTGGAGTCTATTCTGAGAAAATCCATGAACGTTATGGAGGAAGTTTTGCAACTGGAGTGGAGTTCCAATGAAATTAATGAGTAAAATTCATGTTTCAGTGTGACTGTTGTGATCTGTCTGCTTTTCTTTCTGTTTTACCTAAACATTTTGATATTCCCCAGAAACACGTGACTTATGCATGGTCATATAGCTCTTATACTTTTGCTGTTGACTCTTGGTGTGGCATTCACAATATTTTTGCAGGGAAGAGGCAGTCTTGGTCATTTTGCATCATAAAGTGTCTTTTCTAACTCATATTTGGGCAGCAATTCAATGTTTCCAGGCCATGAAGTATCTTTTTTGCTTCAAGTATAGAAATGGATGTTATGGGCAAGCTTACCTTGTAATACACATTCCTAATTGCCCTTGAGAAAGTGTTAGAAAGCCACTTTCTTTAAGCTCTGCAGTCCTTGTGGAGAAGATGTTCCCAGAGCACTGCTATTTACACCAGCAATGATGAAGGAACATTGATGCAGGGATGGTGTGTGACTTGCAGATGATGACAATCTCATGCAAATGGTGCCCAGGACATTCTTGGTGGTAGACAATGCTGATTTGTGAGAAGCTTTTGAAAAAAGGCTTGCAATGTCACTGTTGTGTATTCTATAAATAGTGAGTGTGTTATTATGTGTTATTATATAGTTATAATAAAGACCTACAGTTCCCAGCAGGCAATGCAAGGGGTCACTTGGGGGAACAGGAAGTGGCTAGAAAGAGAGGGAAAAACCAGCCAGCTGTCTGTTGTAAGTCTGTGCAGCTTATTGTTGTTTTCTTGTTTTTTTTAATAAATGTTGAGGTGTTAAACTCACTCCAAGTTTGTCTCGTGATGAAGAACAAACATAACAGTGAGTATTCTACTCACAGTGTGCCAGTGATGGAGGGAGAAAAGAATCAGGGTAATGGATATGCACTAGTGAAGTTGGCTTGTCTGTGTAGTTGACAAGCCAGTTGAGTGCCATTGGACCCATACCCATCCAAGCAAGAGAAGGTTTCTATGATCATGTTTTGGCGATTCAGATGTGACACTACCCATTGAATACCCAGCTTCTGATTTGCTCTTGTAGCCAGAATATTTATGTGGCTGGTGCAGTTGAATTTCTGGTTAATGGGGAACTCAGATGTTGATGGTGGGAGATTCAGTGATGTTGAATGGCAAAGGGCAGTGATTTCGCCTTTTGGAAGTGATCTTTTCCTAGTGTTTTTGTGGTCTAAGTACTTGAATTTTGTTCAGGTTTGGTTTATGTGGTCATCAACATGTCCATTTTCTAAATTCTAAATGGAATTCAATAATGCAGTCATCAGCAAATATTCCCTACTCTGAAGCAAAAAACAAACTGCTGGAGGAACTCAGTGGGTTAGGCAGCATCTGTGAAGGCAGAGAGAAAGTCTATGACGTGGGTCGAGATGTCAACCTGAAACATCAATTATCCCTCTGCATCCATAGATGCTGCCTGACCTACTGAGTTGCCCCAGCAGTTTGATTTTTGGTCCAGATTCCAGCATCTGCAGTCCCTTGTGTCTTCATCCCAACACTAAGCTTCTAATGGAAGGAGGGCCATTGATGAATCAGTTGAAAATGGCTGGGGCAGGCTCCAGGCCTGAGGAATTCTTTGGGCTTGGATAATTGGCCTCCAACAACTACAACCATCTCCCTTTGTGCAGAGTATATGACTCTAGCCACTGCCACTAATATCAGTTTTACCAGTGTTGCTTGATCCTGCACTCAGTCAGATGTTTTCTTGTTGTCAAGGGTGATCACTCTCGCCTAACCTGAAAGGGAAAGCAATTTGTGTTTTTAAGCTTTAGAAGTATGAATTCATATTATTACTGCATGGTAGTGTAGTGGTTAGCGTAACGCTATTACAGCGCCAGTGACCCAGATTCAATTCCAACCACTGTCTGTAAGGAGTTTGAACATTCTCCCTGTGACTGTCTGGGTTTCCTCCACGTACTCCAGTTTCCTCCTACACTCCAAAAACGTACAGGTTAGGAAGTTATGGGCATTTGATGTTGGCACTGGAAATGTGGTAAGACTTGCGGGCTGCCCCCAGCACACCCTACTCAAAAGATTCATTTCACTCTGTTTCAATGTACATGTGACTAATAAAGATATCTTTTAGCTTTCATATTTCCTGATGACGTGAAAGGAGGCCATTCAACCCATCAAATCTATGCCAGCCCTCAGAGCAACCCTATCAATCCCATTCACCTGTAACCTGTTCTTTCACAAATTTTCACCCACACCCCCTCGCGCCCCGAATTTCCTTCCACTTACCTACATTAGAATTAATTTTCACAGCCAATTAACCTACCAACCATATCAACAGTAAACCTTTTGTTTAGAATTTCTACCTGCTCATTTCTTTCACCCCAGGTAGCAGTCAGTCAAATGATAAAAGATCAGCAGTAAAGAGAACAAACAAAAGTAACAGAGAGCAGGAAAAGTAATATTTGAAAGAGGAAAAATAAATTGGTATTTTCAGTAGATTACTCCATCAGTTCCCAAATGAAACATTGGTTGCTTTCTCCTTTTGTTGATCATGTCTATGCCTTTCTCTTTTTATTTCAAATTCTAGCATTAACATCTTTAGACAAAGAACCCTGCTGTGGCCAAAATTCTAAATACAACAAAGCAATTCACAAATAAGGCAGCAGAAAGCATGTATATTCTCCCTGCCCTTTAGCTAAAATCCAGATACAAATGCATCTGACTCATTTCTGCAAGTAAGCCAATTTTCTTTTGGCTTCCCTGAAAAACATTGGTGATTCAAATTGTGTGCAAATATCCTGCAGGTACAAACAAATACAGTGTCGAGCCAAAGCACCACATGAAACATAGTTGAAGACTGGCCTCACTGCTTGGCATAAACAGAGGCACAATAGATATTCTGCTGTCTGTGCATGATGTATAAACACCAACTCAAACAGAAAATATTTCCACCATTTCTTTTGGTTAAACTTCCTTCTGCTCTTACGTTCCCATAAATATGTAGCTGCAAAGGGGCAGCAGCTTTTTCTTGTGGGTTCTTTCACCTAATAAAAGTAGATTTGTCACAATCTGAGCAGTGGAGATGGTGCTGGGGAGAAGCAAAATCACAGTGAGATGGGTAATATTTTTTAATGGGATTAAATGCAGAAGATCTAGTGTTATACAGGCAAACACCACGAGCCTAGAGTTTAAGAGCTTCACTAGTCAATTATTGTGATTTTGGTGCCAAATGTCCTTCTAGTAGTCTTTTCTCTGCTTTTACAACAGGACTTAAATTCAGGAGAAGTGGTTACTCCAAGTGCTACAGAAGCGTCAGTTTTCCATATTGTTAAAAAGCATGCAGTAGAGGTTCCTGCTTTGGTACATAGATAAATCCAGCTGCAAATTGTGCTCAAAGATGTGTAAACACTTTCAGAGGTGAAGTTATGCTTAAGTTTCTGCACAGATTTATTTGCATAATCACAGGTAAAATCTTCCAATAAGTAAAGTAATTTAAAACATGATTGTTCACTTCTTTCCAATTAAGCAAAAACTAATTATTGAAACCATTAAAGAAGGGCAACCTGGCACTGTTTTATGAAACAGCTAAACATGGAGTAGGCACTAGGAGGACTAACAGTTCCAATTGGGGTGATTGCTACTTCCACTCTGTGGGTCACTGGGAGTGATACCTCATTGGGTCAATGTTGCTGGGGCCTGATCTAAGGCCTGAAGAGCCCAAGACATGTGGGACTTATTTTTCGTTGATGGTGAACTGTTTAAAAAGAAAATGCTTCTTTTAACTGTTGGTAGCTATATTTCTAGTGTTTTCCCCCTTTTGCTACCTTGGGCTTAGAGGGACAAGTATCTGGCTGAGACTCCAAGCAGGGACAATGGACCTCTCATGCTTCTGACTTTCACTACAATTTCATGTGATTGAGTGGACCCCAGGCTTCTTTTCCTCTGACCAATTTCTGTTGTTGATTAAGTGATAGGGATTGATTGTTATGACAAAATTTCCATTATCGCTATATCTGGTTACCAGATGAACTGGGTGGACCCTGAATTTCTTTTGCATCTAAGAGCTCCATGGTCCTTATGGTTTGTTTTAGTTATGTGTTACTGCAGTGATATTACTGAAAAAGTTTACATAAATGATATAGTACAGTTCATTTTTATCAAATGGTCTACCTTTTCATTAGAACTCTTGCTGGTTTTCAGAAGCAAACAATGTTCAACATATTGTTTCTTGCTACTGGCAAATGTTTTGTTGACTGTTCCCTGGTTTGAGCCATTAAATATGCTTTCTGCAAAGCCTGTGCATGTATTGCCAGGAAGCAAAGGACGCTAAAAGTTGAATTCAAAGGCACATTCAATTGTGTTTCACGTTAAACATACAAGGAATAGATCAATGTTTAGAGCCTGGGGTTATAAAGACAAACCAGAAAGCAAGAAAAATGTGTAATTATCAAGCAGACTTCCCCGTGAGAATTGGCCTTTTTGTAGAAGACAAAAACTGGGAGAATGTGATCCTCACAGGAGGCAGGATGGGAGGAAGCGTAGCCAAGGTCGCCATTGGGTAGGTGAGTGGTTAGATTATGAAGTGGTGCATGCTTCCAACTATTTTGGACTTTTGCATGTTCTGAACTCGTGGACCATGTTCATCAAGCATTTCCAAATACTTCATCTCTATTTTGAGCATTTGTAGGTTAGGGATCCTTTGCATCACTCTGAATATTACATTTTGTTTTAAGGACGCTTTGAAAACATCCTTGAATTGTTTCCTCTGTCCACCTGCTAGTCTATTTATGTGACAGCACTCAGAATAGATTGCCTGTTTTGTGCGTCTGCTGATGTGTATACGAATGATGTGGTCTGCTGGGAGTCAACTGAATATAATTGGGGCCTTAATGTTGGGGCTGTTGACCTGCAAGAGGACAATAACATTGGTTTGCTGATCCAGCCAGTGGATTTGGAAGACTTCATGGAGACGGTGATGGTACTCTCCAGTGCTTTGAAGTGCCTGTTGTTCATAGTCCATGTCTCAGAAGCTCAGAAGAAGGCAGGGCAGAGACCATAGACTGATAGACCATAAATTTTAAGCTGAGCTTGCGGTGTGATCTTCAAAAATCCTCTTCCCTAATGGCCAATAGCTGCACTGGCAAACTGAATACAATGTGGCACTGGGTAGTTAATTATCAAAGAGAAAAATAAAGAGGACATTTTAAACACTGGAAACAAAAATGCAAATCTAGAAATCTGATCAAGAACAGAGGACTTCAGAAACACAGCAGGTCAATAGACTATATCAATGAGTGACACTCTTTTACCATCGGTCGTTTTGATGTAAAATAGTAATAAATGGCTTCAGGTGAATGTGTTAAAGATAAAGCTTTTGCTTTCATTGTCTGGGTGTCGATCACCACATAAACCCAATGTATATTTAATCCATTAATTTCAAGGAAATGAAATTGGATGGGTTCCATAGTGCGTGAGTACCAATCTCTTACATTGCTACTTGGGCTCAAAACAAGAGAACATTGCTGAGTTAAATAATTCTTCCTAACGCTTTTTAATGCAATTCTTTCTTTTTTATTTATCATTAAAATTACCTTGCTATGATTAAGTGGAGAACCTCTAATTTAGTTAACTATGCAAGATATTCATCCATAGCTGAAACCCTCATCTACACTTTGTTACCTCTAGGTGTGACCATTTCAACACACTCATAGCCTTTTCTCTTGTTCTATTCTTGGTAAACTTGAGCTCACCTAAAACTCTGCTCCTTGGTCTGGTACTTGCATTGTCCCATTCTGCCATTGTACCTTTGCATGCTGACTTATATGCACTCAGTTAGCCAATGCCTCAATTTCAAGTTCTCACTCCTGTTTTCAAATCATTCATGATTCACCCCTCTCTAATCTGTAATCCAGCCCTGTCCAAAATATCTGTTCTCTTATTCCAGCCTCCTTCTATTAATTATTCACTTATTGGTTGTGCACTTGCTGCTGGGGTCCTGTGCTCATGAATTCTCCACCTGAGCCCACCATCTCTCTATCAGCCTTTAAAATACTCCTTTAAAGCTTCAGGTTATCTGTCCTATTACCTAATGGAGTAGCTTGGTGTTAATTTCTGTTTGATAATGCTTCTATGAAATGTGTTTAAATACATTTGCTTCTTTAAAGAAACTGCATAAATAGAAATTGATTAGACCATTGGTGTAACCATGGTATCAGACCACGATTGCTTGCACAAATTAATTTTAGGATAAACAGGAAGACTTTAATTTCATCCATTTATACTGTACTAATATCGAGGATAGCACCTGATCCTCTTCCAGATCAGGTGAACCTGTTGAAGATGACTGATCTCAATACCTTTGGCAACATGGAAAAATATTTAACTTATTGTAGAACCAATGCTTCCAAGCTATCAAATGACTTAAAATTCTCTTAATATATAATCAAAATATTGAAATAATATATGGAACAATGGGAGGTTTGGGTAGTATTTAAATTAGAAATCACTAACAGAATTCAGATATTGCAACATATTTGGATATTAAGGGAATCAAAGAGTGTGGGGTTAGTTGAGGTTAGGGCAAAAAAGTGGAGCTGACATAAGTTCAGCAACAATCTTGTTGAGTGTTGGAGTACGGGTAACCTTGGCTTCTTATGCAGCTCACAACTCCATTGACCCAGATTCAATCCTGACTTTCAGTGCTACCTGTGTGGAGTTTGCACGTTTCTCTGCGCCCATGTGGGTTTGCTCAATTTTCCTTCAACATTCTATATATGTGTGGGTTAGTAGCTTCATTGGCTACTGTAAATTATTACTTCCAGTATGTGGAGATGAGTGGTAGAATCTGGGGGAGAGGGGGAATTGGTGGGAATGTGGGGAGAAAAGATAGGGATTAATGTATGGAAATGTAGTTGGCATTGACTTGATGGGCTGAAGGGCCTGTATTTGTGCAGTATTTCTCTGACTCTGACTCAGATTTGCAGGCTGAGAAACTTAATGAACTTTGTGCTCCTCTAATCTTCTTGCAGCAATACCATTTCCCAAATGAACAAGAGATTCTCACTTTACATATACTATACAGGAAGATTTCAATATATTAACACTGATAAATCTTTTCTGAATTATGTCTTTTAACTGAAAAAAGTTTGAAGCTTGAAAAAGGTAAATTAATTCTGTATTTAAATCTCTCATGTATTTTGTTTGCAATATTATTTCACACTCTTTATTAAAAATATGAGTTTTGATTTGCTATTGGACATTGCAATTTAATTCTAAATAAATCTGATTGCTTTTATGTACTAGTCACTTGGTATGTGTTCTTTCAGTTTATTGAGGAATTGAACACATGATAGAAAATCCGGGTGGCAAATTATTACAAGCTAATTG
>JARFYF010000112.1:18889900-18902955 GCA_030265395.1 Rhina ancylostomus | reverse complement strand
TACCTTTTGCACACCAAATCCTTCATTCCCAGACTCCCGTTCACATCTGAGAACTGCGGGCCTCACACTGGGGCCACAGTTTCCTTTCTCCCTTTGACACACTGGGCCTCTGGTTCCCGTGCTCAGGCAGATGCTCTTTAAGAAATGACAGAGCAGGCCTGGCAGATGTGAGTGGTCCGCACTGATGTACATGTGGGCCAAAGTCACAGAGTGGTTTCCAACTTTGCCAGGATTCATCCGTACATCTGCATGTCAGGTGCACAGATGGACCCAGAGGATAAATCACCGCCTCTGTGAACCTCACATAACATTTCTAGATCAACATCTCTTTGGGGAAGTAGAATCCCTGGCACTACTGATGTGTGAAGAAATGTTTCCTGACTTCACCCTCTTTTAAAACCCATTATGCTAGATGTGCACTGACATAAATTTTCCAATTGGCTACCTGCTACACCACTGAAGACAAGTCTGCAGAATGTTCCTCAGTCATCACTAATGCCAAACTTCATTGCTTGCAGGAAACATCAAGATGTGGTGGTAGGATACTCCATAATTCTCCATGCATGGTGTGGGTTAGATGGCACTCAAGATAACTACATAAAGTCAATGTGCAATTAGGGAACTCCCATCCATCTGGGAATCCTTTGCTGTTTCATTTAGCACCAAGCAGCTACCTCAGCTCTGAGGCACCAGAATAGGATACAGTCTCTGATCCAGGTTTCCCCTGAAAATGGCACTATTTTGATAAGAAGTTACTCTCTCAAAGTCAAGTGATACCAGTAGCTGGAGCAGACTGCATACTCTCAGAACAAATGGAGGAGATTTAGTCAATGAGCAAATTGAATATTCCATGACTGGAGGCAGACAATTCCACTGAGATCAAGAAGTTATACTGCTTCTCTTCAAGGCAAAGATTAATGGTCATTGTTCACTTTTCTTGCAATGGAACCAGTGTCTTATTCAGACACACAGAAACTAAATGGAATACAGAGGCTTCTGGGTTATGAATGACCTGACTTAGGGAAATTTGACTTTACGCAAATTCTTGCATACATTTTTAAAGCATTTTTCAAGATAGTAATAATAATAATAATAATAATAATAATAAAAAAATGATTTGTGGTATTCATTAATGACTGGATACAATACATATTCCATTAGTTTAACTGTCGGTAGTGTTAGGGTGAATATTCAATGAAATTAAAGAATTACAGCAAGTGTATGTAGAGAGATGTGATACAGTTAACTATAGAAAATGGTTGTTTCTAACTTACGGAGAAATTGGCTTACAGACAATTCTCAGGAACAGAGCCCTTACATAACCTGGGGACTGCCTGTAGTGGAGTTGACAGTTTGAAGCTTTTCCTCAAATTGATTGCAGGTTCTGTATGCGTATTTGCACTCTGCTGTTCTCAAGCATTGTTGTGCTTGTATCAAACAGATCATTTTCTCATCGGTCAAGTACAGCTTCCAGTATATTATCAAGTACACCTTTTGTGATTGCACCAGGCAGAAATCTGGAAGATATCAATAAGTTAAAACCATGTTCCCTCTGTGAGAACATTGTTGGGGAGGGAAAACAGAGAGAGGTGCTGTACATTGTTGACATAACTACACAAAGAACAGGGGTAGGCAATTAAACCTTTCAGCCTGCTCTGCATTCAATAGAGATCATGGTAAATCCTCTACCAGATCCATTTTCTTTCCTGATTCCTGTATCCATGATTCCTTTAATGTCTAAAAATCTATCAATTCCAACTGAGCACTCCGGGGCTAAGAATTCATCATTTCCATGAGTGAAATTTTCCATTATGGCAGCCTACATGGGAGACTATACTAAGACTATGCTTCCCAGATCTAGATTGTCCAAACCGTAGATACAGCTTCTCAGGATTCTAGCCTGTCCTTCCAGGTTCTGTTTTGATGAGATCACCTTTCATTCTTCTAAACTCTTCTCCAAGGACATACACTTCCTTCCACTAATCTCATGAACCTGTGCTCCTCTGTGATCAAAAATATTTTGCTTTTGCTTTTTGCTTATCCTGAAGGGCCAAATAATAGAAGGTAAATAGTAAATGTTCATTTTAATTTTAATAGAATTAATTGGACACACTGGAACCAAATGGAATACTGACAATGTGGAATTTTCTCTCAAATTAAATACAAGTTCTTCATTGACATGAGGCCAAATGTGCATAGTATCGCAAGTATAGTCTCACCAAAGGCATGCAGCAAAACTCTCTTACTTTTTTAATAACCTTGCAATAAAAACTAACATTTTATTTGTCTTCTTAATCCACTTACCGTCCTGGCATGTTAGCTTTCTATGCTTCATGTACATGTGGCATAATGGAAGTTTATTTCAACTGACTTCTTAAACAAATGCTTTCAAGTTTCCTCATTAAGAATGTTGCACTTTTGAAGTTTCTGGAGTTTTTTTAAACTATTGTTTTCTATCAGTTAAAGGATCGCAGAATTGGCATGGCAGACTGGAGTTGTGTCAGAGGTGTTTGTTGTGCTATAGGTACTTATTTTTCAAATTTGTTCACAAATGATAGGTACCATTTAGGTGCAACTCATGCTCATCAACTAATCAATTTGGTGACAACTAAGTTCTGTTGATCAGTACTGGAAGTATGTGGAATTGGCAACATCGGTTTCATGTTGATAGGACTGTGCTAATCGTAAGTAGTGAATATCACATTTAGTAGCACAGAAGGCTGTTCCCTGCAACCACTGCCACCGTCCATCCCAACGTCCTGTGCTATTGAAAAGTAACCTCAGTAACATGCAGATTTCTGTGGGTTCTGCAAGGGCAGGGAGAATTGATAGCCACTCAGTATTGGTCAAGTCAACAAAACATAGAAACATCATATCCCCATCGGCAGGTGGCCTCTGACCTGCTCATTGCACTCCACTCCCATCACTCACCTACCAACAATTTCTAACAGGACTCCTACCATCTTCTCAGATGTTCTCTTCACACAGTGGTAAAAGCCTCACAGCTACATCTTACTGTCTGTACACACAGCCAACAGTTCAACCCTCACAGTCACATCACATTCTTCCAGCAGGAGTTACTGCACTCATATTAATACCTTCATCAAAACAATATACAGTACAATGCAGATCCCAAATGTGTGCACTTCATGCATAAGCATCTAAATAGTATAACTCTGAATTGATGCACTGTGTCCATAATATATCATGAGGTAATTATAACTAAACTTACCAGAAAACTTTGCATGTACTGGAACAAAAATCATTGCACTTACATATTATCTTTCTGGTGAATATTCATAAATGAATAAAATTACACAGGTAGAACAGTGCTGTAATTGAAAATACATCATTGATTGAAGTATGAAACCTGATTAAGCCATCTGCACTCCAAATACAGCCACATACATACAGCACAGTGAGATACTGAGTTACTATAAGAGACTGAGTATAACAGTGAGCACTTTATTCCCAATGTAAGACTTTAATGTATGGTGGCCAATTGTAGCTTTCTTAAAATTTATAAATGACTATAAAAGCCTTGTTGTCAAAAGTCATGAATAATTTTGGAATCTTTTCTATCAGGGATGAATAGTCAGCGTGGCTTAGAGTTTAATAGATAACATTTAAATTAAACTAAATTACCAAAGCTCTTGATTTAATTTAAAGTGAGCTGAAATTTGTTTTACTGAAGAATCAAGGCTGTGAGATGTTAAATTACTTCTAAATTTTTAAATCTGATGACTCCAAAGCACTTCATTATGCAATTTAGAGATGGATGTAGAATAGATCACAAGAGATTGCTATCAATGTTTTGAACTGTGTTTCAGACAAACATTGCAGTTTCAGACATCCATTAACTCATTCAGATTATTGCAATTTTCTAAAGTTTAATTGACCTTTTAATAGCATGGCTAATTTGTGCTGGAACATCGCAAAGGATGGATTATTAAGATTTACTTTGCCATTCAATTAGATCAGGCACTAATTCCATCAGTGTCAAACAAGCTTCTGCAGAGCTGATGGGAATGATCAATATTTTTGCCCATTCAGTCCTCTGCCTGCGTTTAACAGCCAATACAAATTCAAAGGACAATGGTGTCTGGCTCAACATTCGGAATGAGACAAAACAAAATTTAACATCTTCTTAATGGTGGGTATAAGAGCCACAAATGCCAGTTGTAACAACCACTGGATCATGAAGTCACATGAAACAAAATGCTGGGGGAACTCAACAGGTCAGGCAGCATCTGTGGAGGGAAATGGACAGTCAACGCTTTGGATTGAGACCCTCCTCTGGACTGAAGGATAGAGGGTAGATAACCAATAATGGTGAGGGGGAAAGGGTGGAGCAAGAGCTGGTGAGTGATAGGTGGATCAGGGTGAGGAGGGGTGATTGGCAGATGAAGAAAGGAAAAGCGGAAATAGCGACAAGAGGCTGGGAGGTGATAGCTGGAGGCAACCAAGGGCTGCCTCTGATGGATCATGAAGGCACATGATTATAGATACTATATAACCTATAATTTCATTTAAAATTTTAGGTGAACTTTGCAGTCACCATGACAAGCCATGGAGAAGGAGGATGCCCTTCAACTATAGGATGTTTGGTATCAAAATTATGAATGTGTGTGGCCCCCTGAATCCCTGCTATCAGGGAAGTACATGGAATGCTCAACATGTTCCTCTAAAAGACAGGCATTGCTGGGATGTGGGTGGACTGGGAGGATGATGGGTGTATGGGAGTCGGTGGCCAAAGTGGTCAGGGTCTAATGTCAGTAAAGTAGTTGAGGGGCTTTCCTATAGGTGGGGAAGCAGTATGGTAAACTGAAGCAGAGCTGGTAAGTAAACAAATAAATTGAAGGGAACCTGGATGAAACAGGCTCCCAGGACCAGGGTCAAACCAGCTAAGGGGAGCCCCTGTAGCTAGCATTTCTGGAGAGGAAGCAATGTGACGAGAACTTATTTAGGCTGAGTGAGCTCTATGTCAGGAGGACTTAAGAAGAGTGAGACCTGATTTCTCTTGGCAATGCTCCAAAGCTGCAGTACACAGGAAAGGACATTATTATGCGGATGCCCAATGTGGAAAATGGCAAATCCACACAAGTATGTTTCCCGACAGGAATGCCTAGTGGGATTTCTGCAGTGGCTCAGTTCTGTACTGGAAACATTAATTTTCATAAACATATCAGTAAAGAACCAAATCTCTAGTCATTTGTAATTACACATAGGGAGAGGGCTGAAGTCATTGTAATTGATGCACTGAAAAGGTATTGACCAACCCTGTCAGGTCCTTGGCAACTTGGATGGAGCTGATGGAATTAGTGCCTGAACTAATTGACTAACAGAGTACATCTCAATAACCCATCCTTTGTGGAGTTACAGCTCAAATTACTCTTGCAATTAATAGCTTAATTCTACTTTCAGAAATTCCTGTAATTTGAACCAGTGAGTGGGTATTCTAAATATCTGATTGAAGAACAGTTCATAAAGTTGATAGAATTCTCAGCTCATTCATCAGAATATCAGCTTCTAAATTACATTATTTAATGCTGTAAAAATTACCACATTTAAACACATAAGAGAAAATTAATATTTAACAACCTTTTTTTCTCTTTGCTGAGAAGAATATTCAGAAAATTGTGATGGGGTGTAAAGAACATACGTATACTTGAAGGGAGGGGTTCAAACGATAGTGGTCAAATGAAGTGGTCAAAGTTTGTGATAATGTGTGACCCAATACATTTCCCACTCCTTACAGTGTAATAATATCAGATGTCAATGAAATCATTGTGGTCCTGAAGGCCAGTACAGGGAATACAGTGGACATTCATTCACCTGTAACACCTTTCAGCTTTGACAGGATAATAAGACCTGAAGTGTTAACCTTTCACCTTTCTCCACAAATACATGTGCCATTGCTGAATGTTTCCAACATTTTCTGTTTTCGTTCAGTCCTTGTTGCTGAACGCATTGGGTGGTTTGGTGAAGGAGGACATTGTCCTTTTGTTTATAAGTTATTTTTAAAGCAATTTGAGAAGTTCCACCCTCATTGACTTCTGCCAAAATTGAATGAATGGCATATGGAGTGTTCAGGTCACTCTCAGATATTGTTGTTGGGGTGACTGACCAACAGTCATGGCCATGCCTCACTACTACAGCTTTAGAATTTGGATCAGCTCACTGACAGGAAGGATGGATGTGCAAGGGGTTAGCAATGGGTGATCCTGGCCAAGAGTGGTAAGCTCTTGTGGGTCCATTTGTATTGGTCTGGAAGCATCAGTTCTCTTCATGAACTTATGATATCTTCTCTTCCTTGCCACACTGCTGTGATTTCTTTAAGAACCACCAACTACACAGCTCCACTTTAGGTACAGGACAAACACTTCAACTACTGATACTTCAAAATTGCTTTGGGAATACCATTGCTGTCAGTGTAGTATGTTTTACTTCAAAATTGCTTTGGGAATACCATTGCTGTCAGTGTAGTATGTTTTACAGGGGTGGAGCTTGGATATGGCAGTTATTGGGTGGTGAGGATTATCAGTATCAGACCACCCATCCCTGCCAAACAATGGACTCCTGTGTTTTCAATCATGTTCAGAAACTACTCACCATGCTGTCCCCTTTACCTACCTGACCCAGAGTCGGCACAAATCATTCTGCAAGATGGAAATTTCAGTAAGCCTGAAGATCTGCCAGAGTCCGGAATGCTGGAAGAATAATCCAACTCCTTCAACCACCAGCCAGCAGCAATGGTTTTGGAACAGAACTTTTACCACGGGATAATTGACTTACTTTTTCTCTAGGTGCAGTAATGTTTTGAGTTTAGACTTACTGCCAAACTTCAAATTTCTCCATGTCCTTGCCCTCACTGTGAGATCTGTAATTTCCTCCTGCACCACTAACCCAAGATCTCTCCATAAAAAACACATCCGAACACTGATGTCCTTAAGGGAAGATCTGCTACCCTGACCTGCTCTGGCCTGTGTATGACTCCAGACCCACCACACTGGGGTGGACTCCTAACTCAAAGGCTCAGCAAAACATTCAGTTCAGCAAAATTAAGTTTGGATAATAAACACAGGCCACATCAGTGATGGTCACATCCTATGAAGAAGTAAACCAAAATAAAAATGCATCCTGTTGGGCAGCATAGTCATGCAGCTAGTAAAGCTGCTTCCTTATAGCTCCAGCAATCTGGGTTCAATCCTGATTTCCAGTGCAATCTGTGCAGAGTTTCCACATTCTCCCTGTGATCCCATGACTCTGGTTTCCTCCCACATTCTAGAGATGTGCATTGGTGGCTATGACTTGCTCCTTGTGTGTGAGTGGTAGAACTTGGGGGGGGGTGGGGCAGTTGAGAGGGGTGTGGGGGGAATGAAATGGCAATAGTGTAAGATTTGTGTAAATGGCTACTTTATAGTTGGCTTGGGCTCAGTACACAGAAGGGATGCTGTTTAATTTATTTTGTCCCCTTGTGCATCTCTAATTTTCATTGCTCCAAAAGCAATGAGCATTGAAAAAGGTCCAGTAGTTACATTCCATGATTAATAGCTAGTTTATTTTCACTTTACACCATACACTTCAAGATGCATATGAAGCACTTCACCAGTTAGATAATGCTCAAGTAGATGCCTTCAGCTGCTTAAGCCCTCACTGGAATTCTCTCCCTCGTCATATTTGCTAAATATAAAACATTGAAGTGAGTAGATGTTCTATTTCTGAAATTCATTTCCACTGAAAATCATCATTTCCTTATTTTCATTTGCAATAATATCCATACCTGTGCTTGAGAGCCAACATTATTGTTGATGACCTTTTATTCCCCAAAATATTTATAAAGAGTCTATATTGAAAACACTGCCTCAGCCAATAAGTTAAGAGTCAGACTAAACATGTGGCTGGGCTCACAGCAAACAAATTTGTTGAACTGATTGGTTTGTCCCTTTTAATACTGGAACTGGAATCACTGTCTGTGAGTTGTTATCACACCCAATGTTGATGATTGGATGGGAAAGACATAACTAAAAGGCCATGTTCTTACAGATTCTAAATAGTCAAAGTCCATCCAGGCCTTAGATTTAAGTTCTTGCTTTTCTTAACAAACATTGAATCTAGTTATTATGATCTCTCTTAAAAAATCTCCGCATCTACTTTGATACCCATTATCAGTGCCTCTTGTGGGACTTCACTGTAATAAGAGATTTCTGAGCTTGGGGTTCTTTTATCAATTGCTGCAGCTTAAGTTAATGGTTGTCAACAAAAAGTAACCTTAAAGACTGGTACGGTTCCTGTGGAGTTCTTGTGTATTCCTGACACTATTATATCGTGACAACAAGCCATATTACCTAACTTTATAAATGAAGGGGAGAAAGTTAATGATGTATTACACTGCGTCATAGAACAAGTTGGAATAACACCACATGGGAATTGGAGGTGCATTATATTGCTGTCTGTTGGCTGTAATAAATATGTGCTGTTAATTTTACTAAATCCCACACATAAGAGTATAAAAATCAATTACTTGAAGATTATGACAACAAAAATGAGAGAATATAGAAATGGTTGTGCACATTTTTATTTTGCATAAGTATGGATTCCCTCCAACTCAGTTTATTTAACTTCTAATAATAAGTTAATTACCACTGGTGTCAGGCAGAGAGGCAGCTTCCATTTTTTACCAATCATGGTTACCTTGGTGATATGCACATTTGTTTATTTGGAATTTATAATGATTCATCCAGGTTCTACAATAATCTCTTTAGGAATTTTGATTGGCAGGCAAGGGTAGGGACTTGGGGTATGCGGGGTGGGTGATGAAAAGGAAAAGTGATTCTTTCTCATGAAGCTTACTGGGTAAATCAAGCCTATAAATACATCTGCCTATGAATCACTTGCCACCTGGGTCTTGCTATGTGAGTCTGTGTTCCTTTTCTGTCACTTTCCTAGTTGGTGTAATGAGTCCAACAATGTAAGGGCTTGGCCTTGGTTTTGAGGCTGGCTAGTGAATATTTATGATTATATTAGTCATCTATTTAAGCATAATCTAACTGGTGAAGTGCTTCATAGGTATCTTGAAGTGTATGGTGTAAAGTGAAAGTTAATTACCAAATGTAACTACTGGACATTTTTCAATACATCACTTTTGGAATGAACACTCTGCAAAGTTTCAGACAAGCAACTAGGCTGCTCAGATAGAACAGAGTAATATTGCACAGCTCAACATCATTTGGTCAAACATGATTGTGCTGGCTCTTTAAAATATTATCCAATTAGCCTCCCTCCCATATTCTTTCCTCTTCGCCCTGCAGTTCTTTGTCCCATCAATTATATACAATGCCTGTCAGGCAATTCATTCCAGATAGCAGCAACTTTCTGTAGAAAAATAAATCTCAGCTTCCCACTGGTACTTCTACCAATCTTCTTAAATTTTCTGAAATACAGATATTGAAAAGAAGTTTTTTTGTTATCACAGGAATTATAGTGGATATACACTCTTCAAAAGGATGATGTGGTGTTTTCACACCTTGAGATTGCATGTTGGGAATACAACAGCAATAAATGTAGATGCATTGAAAATGTTCAGTTATTGAAATGAACAAGCACCATCTGAAATGAGTAGCAATCTGGATATGCCTCCAGTTCTCAGAGACTGCATGTTATACAATTTTCCACAGAATCGATTTGACCTCCCACCTGGAAATGGTGCCTGGTTGACCTTTTGGAGGTAAAATACCAAGCATACAATATCTGGAGCAGCAGGCCAGTTTCTTCCTCTCCCTACTAGTCATCTGCCCACTAGTGGGTTTGGAGACACAATCAGAATCATAAGAACAAGTGTAGTAAAAGCAGTAGAAGTTGGGAAGGCTATTTGAACCCATGGACTTTCTCCATAGTCTATAAGATCATGGCTTATCTTTTAGCTCAATGGCAATTTCCTGCGCTAACCCTATATCCTCTGATTCCTTTAATGTACAAAAATCTATTAACCTCTCTTGAATATGGTCAACAACTGAGCTTCTCCATCCATCTTAGGCAGAGAATTCCAAATATTCACCATCATCAAGGTGAAAAAATATCTTTTCATTCTAGTCATAAATTCCTACCCATTATTTTGGGAGTGTGACCCCTTGTTCGAGAGACCCCAGTGAGCAGAAACGCCACTCAAGCAACAATATCCCCAAGACGCCAGATGATTCACTGTTGAGAAATGTAAGTTATATGCAAAATATGCAAATTTCCATGAATCACTGGAAGCACTGGAGCCTGGATCAACAGCTGCACCAACAATCTGTAACTTCAGCTTGTATCTGCAAAACCTGCCTGAGAGAGGCTAGCTGCTGTATCACTGCAATTAGGTAGCGCAGAAGCATACATGATATGTCAGATGCAACAAAGGTGGAACAATTGTGTTGACTTGAAAACATTTTCATTTTCTTAATATAATATGAAAGTTACAGCAGCATTATAAACACATAGATCTTTATTATTTGTGATATTGTTGATTATATAAGTAGAATTTGTCAGAGATATTTCAAACCCTATTCACAGGTTGGTTGCTCTACTGACCTATCCTGACAGCTGAGCCCTGGACCCTCTTCCTTTATATCACTCAGCATAACTTTTTATTCAGCAATTAATATTTCCTTGATTTCTAAGGGTAACTGCACAACTCAGTATGTGTCTGTTTTCAGCATTTCTTTATTTTTATTTCAAGTTTCCATAATCCACAACATTTTACTTTTTGATAACGCTAATATCCCCTACATCCTTAAACAAAGGAGTAGCAGGGTGGGATGTGGGACAGTTTCCACTCTGGAGTTGATGGTGATAATTAAAGTCACATCAAGCCTCTACTGGCTTTTTGCAGGTGTGGACCAGTTTATCCCATTCCCCAGCTCTTTCCCTGCAATCATATTACACTTCCCCCCATTGGGTACATTTTCAATTTCTTTTTGAAAGCCAAGATTTGCTTCTGCAATCCTGGGAGCTGAAGGAAGGGCACAGATTAAGAGGATGTCAAAATCCGTTTTGTCTCTTTTCCCACTCAGAATATTCTCAGCTTTGAGTCAAGCCTCCCACTGAGTGTTGTTCACATCTAGATACCATGTCATGTTCAAACATATCACAGCTTGGCTCTGAGGATGAGGTCCAGGAGATCTAACTGCTCCTCTTTAGTAACACAAGAACAGCTACTTTACCAAGTGGATTTCATTATAATATCTGAGCAGCACGCAACGTGACTTAACACCAAAGAAGGTGCTTTTGGTCTGTAGGGAGAGATACTTTGGGATTCTTTAGAACCGTCAACAGCCTTTAAGAGAGAATTCACTGGACAGTTGGAAATCAAATGCCTCCAGAGGCCAAACTTGTCTTGCAAGAAACCTGGTATAAGTTTATTATACATTTTATTTCCTTATGATATAGAAGGAGGCCATTTCAGCCCATTAAATCTATGCCAGCTCACCAAGGGATCCCATTTTCCTCAGTAATTATTCTAAGGACATTCCCACCAACTACTCCAAGATTCTACCACTCACTTGGGGCAACTTACGGGAGTGCATTAACCTAACAACTTGCACTTCTTTGGCATATTGAAGAAAACCCTTGTGATCACATGGAGAATGTGCAAACTCCACAGAGGTAGCACCAGGGATCCAGATTGAATCGGGTAGCTGGCACTGTGAGACAGCAGCTCCATTAGCTGTGCCACTGTGCCAACCATATAACTGTAATAGTCACTGTATTCTTAATGCCTGAGAAATAATTACATTTAGACAACACATTCAGCTATGAACTATGAGGAATTATTTAATTAAGTATCAAGGGAATTCCTTAGGTATGAAGAGTGGGAGGTTGGACATTGGGGAGGTGAGGTTGTGGGTTGTTAGGAAGGCAAGAAACGAGGAAAATCAAGGGGGCTGGTAGAGATTTGACAATGGAAGGAAGACTGGCAAATGGGAAACTTTCCACTCCTGCTTTGCTCTTAAAGAATAGTAGAAGAAAAGCCAATAGCTCCCACATTCACTTCCTGAAAGTAACCTTCAGCAGACATAAAACATACTTTGGCTCAGCACAAGCTAACAGTATATAATAAAGCTTCTCTTTTAATGTCTGAGTATTGACAATTTAAGCCTCATTAAGGTCAGGAGGGATAATTAATTTGTTTGTTTCCCTATCATTTATTAATTATATAGTTGTGTTATTGGACTAATATCTAAAGATCAGGGTCAATAATTCAGAGATATGAAGCAGGTACACATGTAATTTGAATGGGATACCTCCATTCTGGATGAGGCCTGAAGGCCACAGCTACCAGACTAGGTTTGGAGCAATTGGTGAAAGAATCAATGATTTGAACTGGTCCTCACCAATCCACCTGACACACTGGAAGTGTGGAGACATTGGAACATTGAACTGGCACATTGGAAGTGACCTTTGCACACTCCATGCAGACAAAATTCTGACTACACACTGAGGACACTTTTTGTTGTGTTGTCTGAAGTGACCTCTGTGTTAAACAGGAGACATTCAGAATAAGTCGACCAGGTCAAAACTGGGAATTCATGAAATGCTGTGAGATTCAGCATTATAAAACTATATTCCACAATGATCTGTAAGCCCCTCTCTACCATCAAGTCAAGATACCAACGCTGGCTCAGAGAAATGCAGAAAAGTATGCTAGCATAGCAGTAGATCATCCTGAAATGAAAGAACAATTTAGTAAAGCTGCAAGGCAGTGTGACAAGCATAATAAATAGGAGCAGCATGCTACAGACATGCTAAGCAATCCATTGCACAGTGATTCAGATCAAAGATCTACAATGATACCACATCTGGACATGAGTAGACAGTTAAATAACTCATGGGAGACTGAGGCTTCTTGAGCAGCCTCATCCTCAACAGTAGCAGAACATGGCACGTGAGGGCAAAGAAGGATGAAGAATTCCTAACTGTCCTGAAGTGCTCTGTGTAATTGTTACACATGATGTGATCATGAATTTAAAGAGCTGGAATAATCCTGGTTAATCATAGTTCATAAGCAAATTCACAGG
>JARFYF010000112.1:18679263-18695252 GCA_030265395.1 Rhina ancylostomus | reverse complement strand
ATGGCGCCCCAATCGCCCATTCCTGTAGGATATCCAGTATATATCCACCTAACTCCTTTGCAACAGAACTCATGCACCATCTGACAAGCTGACTCTTGGCCTACCTTTTTGCCTTTCTCCAGCAAGGCTGCTTGTAATCCTGATGCGCAGGTCACACTGCTGAGCTCACCGGCACAGGAGCAGGGCCAGCTGGGACTTCTTAGAAGGGGCAAGGCACAAGTGTGGGAGAGATGTAGGTGCATGCCATCTGCATTTATAGATCAGATAGTGGGAAAAGGAAAGGTGTAGTAGAAGCATCACACTATCATCTTCAGTGCTTGGAGCCCTGCTATCAGCCACAGAGTCAGTCAGGGCTCCTCCAGTCACCGTCAGCACTTTCTCTTGCTGGTGGATAATTTCTATAACTATGCACTGGTTTGTTGCTGCCAATATTGGCTTTGTACCACCCTCCCTGTCCAACAAGAGAGAAGGAAGTATGTCTGTGAGTGCCACGCCATGCATTTGCATGATGTAATTGTCGTTTGTTTAGTTCTGTCTGTATGGCGTAACTTGTGTGACATGGGTAAGAAGTCTGGAGTGGTGCTGGATGTGTTCGCACATGAATGTTAGGGTCTGTTCATGTTGGTGGGTGAGTCCATTGAACAGAAACTGAAGATGATGGTGCAGTTGGTGGCATCTGAAGCCAGCAAGCCTTCACTTTATCACATTGCACCTGGAACTTGTACATCCATTTCTTTTAACAGTAAAGGGTTTCTTACATTATCCTTTGTTAAATGACGCTGCACTCCATCCGAGTAATAGCTCAGTATAAGATCACGAACATTGCAAATAAATCATTTTCATCCTATAATTGGTAAGTGGAATCGGAGTATAATTCTGGTGGCAGAGTGGGTGCGGGGTGGGTGATGTACTGGTGGTCAGCAAGCTGGAATTCACAGAGGACCTTGGAGCCAATTAGAGTTCCTTGGCCTGTTTAAAATCCAGAACAAGTTATGGCCACGAGAAGCATGTGACCTATCCCTCTACATCCTTATGAGTGGGGAAATTCACATGCTAACAAAGAAAATTCAGGATACTGAGCAGAAAGCATGCATTTCCTGTGCAGTCTACATTGGGTTCAATGGGTGTGGATTATTGCAAGTCTTTATCCCAGAACATGTTCTCTCACACCATCCAATTTACTCTTATGTTTCTAGTCACAACCTCAAAATCTGCAGTAACATCTGGCTGAAACCAATATAATGGAGCAGGCAGACAAGTTGACAATGTGGACCAGGTGACCAACACAGAAGCCAACAGATCTTCAGCTCCATTTAGAAATGAAAAACTAGTCAGCTTCATTGCAAAGACCAGAGACCCACTATGGTCATTATTAGTCCCCAAAGCTTTCCCTCTACACTTTGGGAGCTTGTGTGCCCATTTAGTGTAAGAACTTTGTAAGTCTTTAGTTACTGAGATTGTCTCTGTTGGTTAAGTTCTATGTTGCTTTAAGCACAAAAAAGAAAAGCTTTCTTTGTTAGCATGTGAATTTCCCCACTCATAAGGATGTAGAGGGATAGGTCACATGCTTCTCGTGGCCAGAACTTGTTCTGGATTTTAAACAGGCTAAAGAACTCTAATTGGCTCCAAGGTCCTCTGTGAGTTCCTGCTTGCTGACCACCAGTACATCACCCACCCTGCACCCACTCAGCCACCAGAATGGTCCTTTTTACATTGGAGGTGAAACTTAGGCCTCTTTGAAGCTCTTAACACAGGGTTGCCATGAGTTCTGTTGGTGAGCTCACAAACACCACTGGAGTATCCCGTGACAAGGGGATTGATCAGCATTTCATCTTGCCCAGTTACTCACTGCAGGGAAAAACATCATTTTTTTCTTGGGACTCCTTCCCCTTGGTATAATGAAGCTCCAATTTTATGGACTGTTGACGTGTGGGGACAGGTACCAGATGTCAGCTGCCCTTCCTGACTATGATCACCTGGCCACTGCAGAGCCAGGCTTCAGGAATTTCAGCCCTTTCACCTGTAGTAATCTAGCCAGAAGATCATAGGGGTTGATCAGCTAGTCTGAGCTATATCAGATGGATTAGATAAGCTTTCTTGTTTAAGATTCCTTCAGTGAAGGAAAAGATTAATTGCATGCTCAACTTGATCACCATCCAGTAGACCTCTGGGGAAACACCATTTACAAACACATTGTGAGGCCTGGATAAGGCTCAGCTATGATGTAAAAAAGCCTATGTTGTCCATGCAAGAGGATATGGAAAAGAGTAAAACAAACAAGATAAATTAACAGGGAAAAAATCCTTCTCATCTAATTGGAGCTAATATTTTTTTCCTTTTTTTTAATTTCAAGTGTCTAATCGTCAGAAAGAAACAAATCACAAATCAAAGTTGAAAATGTTAAACACTTAGCATCAAGATAAACACAAAAATTTCAAATGAGCAAATAGATCTTTAATTACTGATTGGAAAGTCCTGTTGCAGGCCTTCTCATTCCCAAAAACTGTTGAAACGTTTTACAGATTTTCTTAGTGTGGCAGCACATGAACTTCCATATTTCATGGAGCATTTGACTATCTCTGTTTTTATCTGTCTGTATTTGTATTTTTTTTGTTTGGGTATCCTATACACACAATTATTGTTGCAATTTCCACTAGGGCTGTAGAAATGTTTGGTAGGAATAGATTGATATGGGTGCTGTTTTACATGTGAGTCTTGGTACAATAACATTTAATGAGTGCACTGCCCTTATACTGAATCTGTAAGCACCAAAGCAACTCTGGGAATATCAAGCCAAGCTTCCCTTCACCTCTCTCTCTTTCATACCCTATTGCTGTCTAGACACAAATAATAAAATTAGGAAGAGAAATAAATCAAAGGATATTAAAGACAGGTTGCAATAGATCATCTAAAATTTCAGTAACAGGATGTGAAATGTTAAATGTGTCTTTGATCCACTCAATAACCTTAGAGCAAATATTTCTGGAACAAGCATCCATCTTAGTTTTTATGGTTTGCTAGTTAGTTGCTTTAATCGAGAACTATGTCAATATTTAGATTACAGGAACACAGATCATTCAGGCTGTTGTACTATTCATTTAAATTATGTCTGCTTTTCATCTTAACACCAGAAACATGCCTTAGCTTCATAACAATTAATGCCCTTGCCTACAAAGACCATCGATCTCCATAGGAAGACACAGTGGAGCTGCAGGTAGTGCAGCTGGCTCACAGCTCCAGCAACCTGGCTTCAATTCTGCCTGTGTGAAGTCTGCATGTTTTTTCCTGCAACTGTGTGGGTTTCCCTGAAGTTTTCTGGCTTCCTCCCACATCCCATAGGCGTGCTGGCTAGTAGGTTAATTGGCTGCTGTAAATTACCCCTCATGTGAGTAGTTGGTGGGAGAATCATGTGAGTCTTAACAGAGGCCAGCTGTATCTCTGCAGGACCTCCCTCATGGCATCATGTATTGACCTGTTGAGCATGCAAGTAAAAAGATTTGAACAGCTCTCCTTCCCTCAGTTTATCTTGATAACACTGCCCTCAAATGGAAATGTTGTGACATCCCCTAAAACATAGAAGTGTTATTAGTGTTTTATAGCCATCTGCGTATCAGATCAAGCATCAGACATATGTCTATGGATGCATGGAAGAAGGATGTAGCTGTCCTATTTACCCAGCTCTGTCCATAATCCATCCGTTCACCAGTGCAAAGAAGAGCCATGAGGATAGATAGAATGGCTTTGATGTTTGATGTATGTCACAACTTCAAAAAAATGAACTGTCTTCTAGAGTTTCATTGTTTGCTGTATGACAACTGGTACAAGGTTATTCCAGGAGCCAGGTATATTCCCTTGGTGAGGGTTGGCTGCGTTATCTCTACAGAGAATGTAAATGCCTGTATGATGCTGTTGTATGAGGTTGGTCTACAAAGCAGAACTGGCAGCAATCAGAGAGCAGGTCATAATTGTGTACCCTTACCAAATAATGGTGCTGGGAGATGAAGGAGGGTGGAAATGTAAGATCACTTGGAAACACAAATTTAAATCCAAAGGTGTTCTGCTTGCAGAATGTTTCTAATTTCCCCTATCCACCTCCCATCCCCTCCCCTCAACACCATCCCCATCCAACCAAAATATCTGATATCAATCTAGAACTGTGGGTTCAATTGCACCCCATTATATTCACAAGCTGGGCTTGGTAAATATGAGCATTGCCAGCTGCAAACACACATGGTAAACTACAACAAAACCACACATTCACAGAACACCCTTACATGGTAAAATGCCCCAAGGCACTTCAGAGGAGTGTCATCAGATGGAACCTGACATAACCACTGAGCTTATGAAGTATTAGTGCAGACAATCAAAATCTTGGATTAAGTAGTAGATTTTAAAGAGCATTCTAAAGAAAGAGAAATGGAGAAGCTAAAGAAGGCCTTGGCAGCTGAAGGCACACCTTCCAATGACGGAACAACGATGTTCAGGAATGACCAAGAGGCAGAATTGGAAGACTCCAGATATCTCCAGGGATAAGAGAGAGAAGATATCTTTATGAGTCACATGTACATCGAAACACACAGTGAAATGCATCTTTGTGTAGAGTGCTCTGGGGGCAGCCCGCAAGTGTGGCCATGCTTCCGGCACCAACATGCATGCCCACAACTTCCTAACCTGTACATCGTTGGAACATGGGAGGAAACCGGAGCACCCGGCGGAAACCGACACAGGCACGGGGAGAACATACAAATTCCTTACAGACAGCGGCCGGATTTGAACCTGGGCCACCGGCGCTGTAAAGCATTACAGAACTCACTGCAGACTGCACACCTTCCTAAAGTCCACAAAGCTAACAAGGAGTACTTTCACTAGCATTTTGCTCCTGAGATACTCAGGAAATAGGTGCCTCAGAGATGACAGCACTGGCAGCGCCCCACTATTGGCGATGTCTGTAAAGGCCATGCCTGGTCCTGAAGGTGGGTCAGGGACACCAGGACAGGAGGAAAAGATGACAATGTTGGATCATCTACTCTCATGGAGTCTTCAGAGGCAACATATCCAAACTGAACCTCTCTGATGTGTTTGTAGGCTCAGGATTCCATAGCTGTCATGGTACAGAATTGTGAAACGCCGCAGGGAAGCCCTCAGCCACATTCTCATGCCTGGATCTTGGTCTCCAAGGTCATGTTGACCTTCAGGTTCATCACCACAGTATCTTCTGCTATTTCTCCTCATTTATTATCCCCCCCCAACACAACATCATAGAGACCTCTGAGGAGCTGCATTAATTTTCTTAATTCTGAACTGAATATTCCTTCTTCCTAAACAAAAAAAAAGCAGGAAGTGCTGGATACACACAGTGGGTCAGACAGCATCTATGGAGTGACAGGCAGAGTAACAAGGAAGCAGAATTGTTTTCTCTGCTCCAGTTTTGAGGAAAATGCCATTACTAAAACAACACACACACACACACACAAAGTGCTGGAAGAATTCAGCAGGTCAAGCAGCATCTATGGAGGGAAGTGAACAGTTGCGTTTCAGGCAGAGACCCTTCATCACTTGTCCCCATTGCTGAAAAGTTTTTTTGGAATCCTTTCTGTAGATGCCACCTGTTCCAATAAGTATTTCTAATGTTATTTTGATTCTTTGATGTTGATTCAATTTCTTGGTTATTCTAGCTTCAGGGCTTTGATGAGTACAACATTCTTTCTTTTCATCAGTCATTTTCTTGGCAGCTTTATTCTAAGTAATACAAAGTCAGAAAGCAATCACGCAGCTTAAAGCACAATGTTGTGGAAAGTTAGGGAAAGGTCCAGCCAGCCATTTTCCTGACATTAGGCTTACAACAGGACTCTCTGCCCCATTGTTGACTTTTGCACTTTGAAGGACTTCTTAAGAAAGCCACCTCTCCATGATTCTCGACAGCTTCTTTTCTGCAAAATACAAGAACCTCTCTAGTATCACGATCCACCTGGTGCACAGCATTCTTGACGTGAGATTAATGAATTTCCTGAAGATCTGCACAACTATGATTTTTGAATCACAATTCCATATATTTACATGTTTAACAATGAATGTAGGAATTGTGACAACAAAACAAATTCTATTTATATCCAAATGGTGCATTGAACAGGTGCTATGCAGTAGACCATCAAATACTTTGCTCGAAGCCCTCTGCTGTCAATTTCTGCACTCAGAGAAATAGAACACAGAATAAACCATACTCTCAAAGACCTGTCCTTCATGTACTATGGCATCGCAGAGAGACCAAGAAAAGCAATTTGTGCCACAGGTTTGGGACTGGGCAGTGGGTGGGTTGCAGAGGATTCAGGCCTTAGCAGGAGTTTGGAAAGAGGATATCAAACCACTGGGACCTCAGGGGTCAGATGAAGTCATTGGAGGAGTAGGATTACAATCAGCTACTGGGGGTCACCAGAGGTCAGGGAACAGGTACAATCCAGATAAAGGCATCAATATCTGAGAGGGGGACACAGGAATTTGGAGCAGCTAACAATCTGATGGAGGAAATCAGCGGGTCAAGCAGCATCTGCAAGGGGAGAGGAATTGTCAATGTTTCAGGTTGAAACCCTGCATCAGGACTCTACCAGCTACCCAGAGATCCCACTACCAGTCACATCTGCTGCTCTCCACCCTTTTCCAACTAGAGTCCACTACATTTTCTCCTCCTCGCCCCTTTCCACCTTCCGCACGTAGTAGTTAGCATAATGCTTTACAGTGCCAGCGACCCAGGTTCAAATCTGGCAACTGTCTGTAAGGAGTCTGTATGTTCTCCCCGTGTCTGTGTGAGTTTCCTCCAGGTGTTCTGGTTTCCTCCCACATTCCAAAGGCACACAGGTTAGGAAGTTGTGGTCATGCTACATTGGCTCCAGAAGCATAGTGACACTTGCAGGCTGCCCCTAGAACATCACACAAAAGATGCATTTCACTGTGTTTCAATGCAAAGGTGACTAATAAAGATATCTTATCAGGGGATGGGATTGGCTCAGGTCATCCAAGGAACACTAGTACTACAGATAAGAATTTAATTTTAACAGATTGTACCTGAATCCCTCCCCAGTGGTGAACTTTAACAAACTGGGGAAGCAAGTTTCTTAATTGCTTTGAAGACCTTGTTCTTGTCACAGCTGTAGAGAAAACTTGACTCAAAAGCAGAGTAGCACAGACAATTTAGCAGTGAATGATGACTTCAATAACAGACCACAAAATAAAAAGCCACAAGGAGCCCCAAAACAGGAAAGAACAGAAAGTAAACACCACAGGCAACAAGGTAACCTCAAGCACAGAGAGTAAAGCTAGAATCAACTGGCTGGTTCAATGAGTGAACAAGGACTATGCATGAGAACCAGGGTTAAATAGGCTGCAGGTGATGAGTCTGGAATGAGCAGCAGGTGAATCCTATTAGCTGGGTGGAGAATGGGAGATGCCTGCATGTGCAGGCTGGGAGGTGTCTGTGGGAGTAGGCCTGACAGTTCTGCTGAGTGGAACATACCAGTCTCAATCCAATTACTAGGCCTTGGTGTCTATTCAGACCTCAATCTATTACTATGAGGAATAATCCTTCCTGGCGATATTTGGCTTTTAAATAATGTTAATCTTCATTTTAGGCAAAAACATACATTTACAAGTTTCATTTAATAACAAGCCGTGGTCCTGTCTCAAAGACCAAAGTCAATACATCTTAAACCTAGGTATTGTAAACCCTTATTTTGTTAGCCCAAGGATAATGAGAGTTGACAGTATGTTGACCTTTATTTAATCAGTCAAGAAAACCAATATAAACTTAATAGAAATTGTCTATTGTGTGAATTGATCCACTGACGTAAGTTAAGACAGGATTAGGTCACCACATGCAGAATTAGCCATTGATACTGTCAAATTCACATGTAGCGTTCTAGAGTCATACGACATTAAACAGTTCCTTCAGCCCACCATGTCCATGCTGATGATCAAGCATTCATTCATACTAATTTCATTTACTAGCACGTGGTCCGTAGCCTTGACACCTAATACAATAAAATCTTTGCAAAATAACACCTGATTTTTTTGAGCAGTATGGTGCAGTTATTATTCCATGAAGGTTTTTTTTGTCTGCCTGACTTTTGTGTAAGATGACATTGTGCATCTTTTTAAATGTCACATTCTCTTCTATTATCAGCCAAACTTGGTGAGATATCGAACACTTGCAATCTAATTGTTTGGTGTGAAAAGACAAAATGCATCAGCTTTACTGCAGACCTTGGGGTAGAAATATCTTTTCAGGATTAGCTATCTAACCACTTGTGAAAATCAACTATTTTACAGATATTAACTATTTTTCCAAAAGCATGATTACTGTTGCCAAGTTCTCTCATCAATTGAATTTGAAATTAAATCCTGGGATAGGACAGATTAACACTGCAGTTTATTATTAAAAGCATTACTTTTGCAGGCTACCTTAGCACTTCTTCAAAATGTTTTAAAAGTAAAGTGAAACCTCTTAAACTCTGATTAATGTATTCTTCTTACCTCTTTTTCTCTTTCCCAAAACAACTAGCCTTAATTAACATGCAAATCCTGTGACAGCGAGTGGCACAGGTTACGTAATTGTGGATTATTAGATTTGAGCCTGACCTTGTACATATCAAGTGTCCCACACACATTCAATTTGGTGAAGCAGCTCTAAGTATGAACGTTGTCTTACCCACATGATAACCGAAGACTAAGGCTTAAATCATCCATTTCAAACATGAGTCTTTGGCCCTGGAAGTGGTGTCCTGTGAAATAAAATGGATGGAAAGGTTTGTCACAAAACCTGTGCCCCTAATGTTGATCTCTGTGGTTTCCATCCAAAGACCAACCTGAAATCCTTAAATAAAGCAAGGGTTATAGACAGGTTTCAGAGCATTCTCTGAGCTTTTATCCATTTAGCATCACTGTAACATTGGCAGGGAAGAGCTTGAATGGTGGCCTAGAGGCAGGAAGAGATGAGGAGGTGAATAGTCACACAGCAAGTCCATTCCACAGCTTCTTTCCATCTGGTGATGACTTTGAGCCAGCTGTTTCTGAGTATTTATAAATACATAGTAAAACTTGCTGAGGGTTTACAGGGACAGTTGCAAGGTGAAATGATAACTCTTCTTCTGGGTATTTTATGCTTTGAGAAGGAAGATGATGAAGAGACAGAGGAGAAAACAGAAGGTGCCCAGAATTTGCGGTGGTGTGCATGCAGGAAACATATCTCATGGGTAAACATGCCATGATGTTGAAATAATACAGATTCTGCCTTGGTTCTGAGTCTGTAGGAGTTGTAATTTCTGATTGAAGAGATTGGAGAATAAAAGATATAAGCCAGACAAATGTGTCAGCATGTTGCATGCAGACGTTATCCAACCCACATCACAGAACCCACACACCAAAAATCTCTCAGGTACTTTTCCCAAAAGAAGTATCTGACAACCAGGTGTTGCCATTGGATCTTTACTTTTAATCTCTGTTCACAGGCATCACTATCTTATCTGTGACAGCACTTCATTTACACACCTGAGACAATCCTGGCTACACTAATCACACCAGAGAGCAGATTGTCATTGCAGGAGATGGATATGTTATTCGGTCATGTTTCTGAACTCATTCATTAGCATATGGACCAATTATGTACGGAGAGTGAGGGAAAGAGACATCATTCCTACCAGGAATATTATTGGTGCTACCCAAGTGACTGTGAAAGCCCCATCATCCTCATCAACAGGAGAGGATTTCAATACCCGAATATAAAAATGACCCTTATTCTGCATGTCAGTGTGGTCTACATGGGAGCAACTCTGCTTTGTTTATTCCCCAGTAGCTCAGGGTAGTTGCACAAAAGATCTTCCCATTTCAGCCTTGGCTGATGAGTTCTTTGAAATTTGGAGTCAGAGAGCAAAAGTTGCTTCATTGATTTCCTGGGAGCATCACAACCAAACATAAACCTCTGGATTTTTCATATCCTGCTTCCAACATCAGAATAATTCCAATGGAATAAAGGGAAACAACTTGTCATTAATGTAAAATATAACAATATAACACAGCTCCAGTGAACTATGTTTAGTCCTAACTTCAGAGATGTCTGTGTGGAGTTTGTATGTTCTCCCTGTGACCATGTGGGTTTCCTCTGATCTTCTCCTACATCTTAAAGACATGTGTTGATAGGTTAATTGGTCACTGCAAATTGCATCTAATGTTTAAGTGTGTGGTACCATCTGGGAGTTGTTGAAAGGATAGAATAAAATAAGATTAGTGTGGTTGGGTGCTTTGTGGTTAGCACGGACTAAAGGACCTGTTTATGTGCTGTATGTCTCCAGATCCCTCTCATTTACAGGAGCCAGGCATGTTCCAACATGTTGCTGCTCCACACCAGAACCACATCCTGAAACTCTTTGGAACAAACCCAACCTGATCATGTGACCTCACCGACCTCTGATGTAGGAGATATCACTCACCTTGTCACAGCTCTAGAGCAGGACGAACTCACAACCCATGGCATCAGGGTGAGAGCACTGCCAATACTGCCAATGCAACTGAACGTAAGCCATGCGGGAGAAGACTCATGGCTCACTGTACCAATGAGTGAGCTCACCCAGAGTCATGCCACTGTGCAGTCTGGCAGTCTCCTCCTTCATTTTGGATAACCAAGTATTAAACATGAACCATTCTGTTCTTAGTTGTGGAAATTGTTTCTGAAGTTGCTGTCAGAACTCAAAATTAGCTGGAATATGCAGCTTAAAAAAAGCCTTACCTTCCTTTACATTGAGCACAAGAATTGGATTATGATAGATCTGATTACCGAGTTTGAAATTACAATTTATACCAATGAACAGAACAATTTGCTCTGCAAATAGCTTCTCAAATCCATTTAAGATCTTTAATGCCATGTATCCCAGGTGCAATCAGATCACTTCAGAGTTCAGTCTTCTGTTTGACATTAAATTAGCTTGGCTTTTCTCCAAATGGTTACATCAGCATAAAACAAGATGAGCAATTCCTCTCAGGAACTGTTTTTGGTACATTGCCAGTTGTTGAAACCTCTGGTTCTTGAATGGTGTTGTGATCTGGTTCCTCAAGTTATCTTCTGCGAGCTACTCATACAGTGCATGTCCTCCAACCTGACATGTTTGTCCAATGTTAAGATGCAATAAATGAATCACTGTCCTAGGGGAGCAGAGCAAGAACAGGGTAGTGAGATGGAAGATAAATGAAGTCTCAACTAATTTTATGATTTATCGATCCGCACTTTGCTTGTCTTGCAGTGTGGGAAAACTCATTTCTCTATACAGCAGATGAGCAGTGTCACTCCTGCTAATAGATATCATTACCAGTGCGTGAATGTGTTTGTAAAAATGGGAACTGTGGTTTCAATCTGTTGCTGACCTCAGCAGTTTGCTTTTATTACAGTGGCCAGGTCTGCCAGGAATGGAAATTGAAGCATCTTTTTTCCCAGGGCTGTACTTGTCTATCACAAGTGTTTTTCTCATTTTTCTCTAAAATAAGTTCATTTTTAAGCAACTGCAGATTCATGGTTCAAATTACTCAACTGACACATCATCTGTTTTCATGATCCTTACAAGGAATATTATATCCACAGGCCTATAGGGCAGATTAAAAAAAGGTTTAACAGTAAACTATATAAAGGTGGGCTATGTTTAAGATATTACTCTCCTAAGCCTCCAATACATTTATATGAATAGATAATGTGAAGAATAGAATATACTGAGCAGTTTTAACTCCCAGTCCGAAATTACTTTGTCAATGATTTGATTTGGCAATCCAGTTGGGTATAACAAGGCTTTATTGTAGTGCTAACTGAATCTATCAACTACGTACACAATTGAAGTAACAATTAACGGAATCAATGTTGCATTTACTGGGTTTGAGCCTCTGGATAGAAGAACAGGGTGGAAGGATTCGTTCAGAAGTCTGCTGCATTTCAATCACTTCATGATCTTTAGTTTGTATCCCATTCCCCATGTTTCTGGAGTGCCTGTATTAACCAATTGGCTCTGCTTCATCTAGCTTCAACCAGCCATTCTTTCACACAAGCAACAGTGTCCTCGTTTTTTTTGGTACTGAAAGTTTAAAGTCATCTTCAAACTACCTCCATATAATGGTTGAAGATGTGCTCGCTGATTCACAATGTGCATTCTAAGTATCTGGAGGCACCATGGACGTGTCCTTCATCACTCGCCAACTATGGAGAAATGCAAGAAGCACCAACAACCCCAATACATGACCCTTATTGACCTCACAAAAACCTTTGGTTCTATCAATCAAGAGAAACTGTGGAATATCCTTCTCTAATTTGTCTGCCCACAGTAATTCATATCTATCTTGCATCTGCTTTGTGGTGTCCTGAAAGCCGTGATCTTAAACAACAGACCTACAGCAGGCGCAGCCTCAATCTCAATGCAGACCGGGGCCAACATTTTCTCAACCTTTCTCACTAAAATGCTGCGCATCACTTGCAACAAACTTCCACTGGAGTGGAGCTAATGTACAGAACCAATGGGAAACTGTCCACACTGTGGTACTTCCATTCCAGGACCAAGGTCTTCAACCTGCAGTTCACATCCTTACGTTCAAGTACCAAGCTCCAAGTCACTCATGTACAAGAGAATGGGGTTTACACTTAATTCCCTTAAAACAAAGATCATCTACAATTTACCACCACAATATAACATTATCCTCTATTAATAAATGTCCATTTCAAGACTATGGAAAACATGGATGGCTTCCCATACCATGGAAAGCAGATATCACTAATGAAATTCATCATTCTGTTTGGTGCACTATATGGACATCCTAAAGATCAAAGCCCCAAATTGAGTACAAAGCTTACAGTTTAATGTCATGGTGATTCCCTGCACTAATGTAGTCTTCTGAGTCAGAGAGTCTGTTGAGTGAAATGGTTCTTTCTGGTCTTAAGGATAGAGAATTCTGGATACGAGCTTTGTAGACCAAAACTAATTTAATCACAAAGGCAAACACAGGACAGAATGGATGGGAACAGACCCACGCTCACTCACACGCAAGATACCACGAACACGAGAGGGGATCACAACTGGGGTAAAATACACACACACAATAACAATGTACAGCTTCTAGATATAACACTTAAGTGCCTGAATACCCTGGCCCAACAAACACTGGCTCCAAGATTGCCCGAAGTCTGAGTGGAATGCTCCCTGACCACGTGGTGATGCACTCTTACCAGTGATCTCTGCAGCGTTGTCTCACTACTCCTGGGGTTGTCAAAAAAGAGTGAGCTAGAGATCTCAGCCCTTTTTAGGGTGCTAGGAGGCTGGGTGGAGCCTCACTGTTGTGATTTGAACAAACCAATCATGTGAGGGTCAAAGACAAAGGTTCCTGCCAAAGCCAATGGTCAGGCGAGTTCAGAGTGGTCAGGCGAGTTCAGGCTCTCACACCTGAGGGGGGTAGGTGGATCTGCACCTTGATTGACAGAAGTATGACTTTCAATCCAAGGAGCAATGCTGTCCTCCAACCATCAGGGGTCATTTCTCACAACATTGTCATAGAGAGATACGGCCCAGTAACAAGCCCCTCAGCCAGCGGAGTCCATATCAACCAGCAACTATCCTTTGATACAGATCCTACATTAATCCCACTTGTACTTTCCCCACATTCTCACCAACTCCACCCAGATTCTATCGCTCAGCTAATATTAGGGGCAATTTACAGTGGTCAATTGATCTACCAACCCACACATCTCTGGGATGTGGGAGAAGCCAAAGCACCCAGAGGCAACCCACGTGGTCACAGGGAGAACATGCAAACTCCTTACGTACAGTGCCCGGGGTCAGGATTGAACCTGGGTATCTGGGACTGTGAGGCAGCGGCACTACTAACTGTGCCACAGTGCCGCCCTGTGTATATAGTCACAATATGCAGCCCAAAGCATTGGAGAGGTACCGCCAATGCTGCCTCTGTATTCCTTCAGGTTCCCTGGCAGGATAAGTAATCGCTGTCAGTGTTCTTTTGCAGCCAACATAGCCAGCACTGAGGCCCTAGTTACATTCAATCAGCTGCAGTGGTCAGGACACCTCCTTCACTTGCCCAGCACCAGACTCCTGGTACAGATGTTCTAATCTAAACTCTAGCATGACAAGAGATTAGCAACTGTCCAGAGGAAACACTTCAAGGATGTCCTCCTTGAAAAAGTGTGACATGTCCACCAACTCATGGAAATCCTGGCCCATGACCACAGAAAATGGAGTGGGAGAATTTCTGATGATATTGAGCACCATGCACTGTTTGGGAGCACACAGATGCACAATGTAAATATCAGAAGAATCACATGGCCTTCCAAACTTTCCACTCAGCTGCCCCATCAAGCATCTCCTGGCCTACCTATGGCAGAGTCAGGGAGTCCCACCTTGGCTTCGTCAGCCATCTCAGAACCCACCTACCTGGTGGGGAAGGAAGTCACTCTCTATTCCGTATAAGAAAAAGAAGTGACTATCATCTATCAATTGTCAAACTACGCAAGTGAAAAACCATTCACCATTAGCAAGATTAACGCTGTCAATAGGAACCTGACAGTTAACAAGATATCCTGCATTCCTCCCTGACATTAACCAGCAGCTTTAGAATATAGAAAAGCAAAAAACAGTCCTAATGGAAGGTCATCAGTCTGAAACTTGAACTCTGATTTTTCGAACTGCTGAGTATTTCCAGCATTTACTGTCTTTATTCCAAAAGGAAATTTCAAATGTTGGTATTCGGTTGTTGTCTGCAACCCTTGCCCTTCCAGGTGGGGGAGGTTGCAGGTTTGGGAGGTGCTGTGTCAAGTCACTCCAATTTGCTCTAAGGTTAAAATAAGGAATGCAATAAACAGTAGAATAAATGGAGAGTTAACAACAGATTTCAACCACATTTTGCCAATGGCAATAATCAATTCCCAATTTTCTTCTTTGATATTCATGCAGTTGTTTTTGTGACAATTTTCTCCTGCACCAAGATTCAATATGCAAATGAAGAGAAATGCAGTCACTAAATTATAAAACAATTACAGCAAGGAGATCTTTTGGTCCATTAGGATAATTTGTAGAGCATCCTCAATGCAACACCTACTTGGTCCTCAAGTGATTTTAAAATGCATGCCTCCACTAATCTGAGTGTCAGTTCTATGCATTGATTATGCTTTGACTCACTGATATCAGTTTTAAGATTGCTTTTCTATTGCTTTCATCCTTGTTCTTCTCTCACAATTTGGTCTATGATGTTTTTCTAGTGTAGCATTCCAGGAACTTACAACATTGTATTAAAGATTACTTCTTTAATGCTTCCCTTCACAGATGAAAAGCTAGCTTCATGACCTTATTTCCAGGGCTAGCTTGTGGTTTCATTCTGTACTTCATTGTAATGTTGTGGCCAGAACCTGTCGCAATCCACAGAAGAGCTGGCAAAAACTGTAGAGTTTAGTCATGCTTTCTTTGGTATGTTAGTGGAGGTTTAAATGGGATTGAGATTCACTTAGAAAACCATTTCTCAGGGTGTTTTTTCTGACCTTTGGCCTGTGGAATCTACTGAAAACATAACTGCAAATCTGGGAATGGGAGATTTTTCACTTTCACCTCCATGGGTACGATTTTGTGAAGTGGGGACTTCAAGTTGTGTCTAATGAACATATACCCAACCCCAGCAAATATGGAGATTCAACAAGCATGCAGGGAGATGGCAAGAGCTCAGACTCAAGGAACACCATCTGTGGCTCCTTTCCCCCGCCTTGATGACCTGCCCATCTCCTCCCCTCCTCCATCCTTTATTCCATGGTTCACTGCCCTCTCCTACTGGATTCCTTCTTCTTCAGCCCTTTGTCTCTTCTACCTATCACCTCACAGCTTATTACATCTTCTACCCCTCCTCCACCCACCTACATTTCCCCCTCACCTGAACTCACCTATCACCAGAAGTCACCTATCCCCTGCCTGCCTGTGCTC
>JARFYF010000112.1:18624294-18642499 GCA_030265395.1 Rhina ancylostomus | reverse complement strand
CTTATTTTTGAGTTCTACCCATATAGACTCAATGGATGAGCCCTTCATTATGTCCCTTCTGATTGCAGCAGTGATATTTTCCCTGATTAGTTGTGCAACTCCTCCCCACCCCCACCCCACCAACCCCCACCCTGCGGAGAGTTTACCTCCCTCTCTATCTTTTCTATAACATCGAAACCCTGGAATATTAAGCATCCATTCCTGTCCGTCTCTCAACCAAGTCTCTGTTATGGCCACAACATCATAGTTCCATGTATTGATCCATGCTCTAATTCATCACCTTCACCCATATTACCCATAGCATTCAAATACACACACATCAAACTGTCCGTGCCATCATGCCTATTACTTTGCTCCTGCCTGTTTTTACTGGCTCTGACATCTACTTTCCTCTCAATCCCTCTGATCTGGTGCTTGATTCCCATCCCCCTATCAAACTAGTTTAAACCCTCCCGACTAGCACTAGTGAACCCCTTTGTTTATTATAAAATAAGTTAAATAAAAGAAACGTAATACAACACTGGAGTCCTGGAAGAAAAGAATAAGCAGAGCCCTTTTCTTGTAAAATAAAGTTATTTTTGGAATATAAACATCCCCCTCTCTGCATTTGAAAATTGCCCAGTTGCTGTCAGCACTGGTGAAAGGTATCCCTATCATAATTCACTTTATAATCTGTTGAAAATAGCACCAATGTGAGGATTTTAATTTAAAAGGCCATCACCCCATGAATTTAGCCAGCAATGGTTTTCCCATTTCATTGTTCAAGCAGACCAATAAAAAAATGCTTTAAAATTAATCCAAATACAATATATTGAATGCCAGATTCTAAATTCTCCATGGGTGTGATTCATACGAACATTTATGGCATGTCCTGAAGAAAGTATTGTGTACTAAGTTGAGTTTGCTGTCCACAGCCATGAACTATGCAGTGTTGAACCGATCTATTACCCACTTGTGATTACATCTGAGCAATACTGCAGATAAACTGCAAGGTGAGAAAAAAATCAAGAAAACTCCTTCAACAGCTTCAGTGCTCTGACAAAGGCAAGGGAACATTGTGGTCCAGCTCAAAATGCTACAAATAAAATCACTCTCTGGTCTAGGGCTCAGTACAGACTACGTCTGAGACATTCCATTGGCTGGATAAGAAAGATCTATTTCATGCTCCCTGTATAACAATGCAGCAATATGTTTGAACTGCTGGCCTTATATGATATGAAAACCACAGCAAGAATTCTTAGTGCTCTAAATGCATGCCAGGAATACAATGCTGGGCAGATGTACTGCAGTAGGCCACCAACGCAAGGAGGGCAGATTAGTGATTCGCAATTTAATTTTAATCTGTGGAACTGTCTCCTTCTTATTCTTGCCTGGGGGAGTTGGGGAATTTGTACAATGAAGTTTTGCATGAGACAAACATTTATTGATTGGCTTCTGTCAGCATTCAATCATTTCTGACTGGGTTTTATTTATGTTCCACACAAAAATCCACTTCCGATAGGCAAACACATTTCCAACAAACCTCAAAATGACATCATATGAAAGGTTTAGACCGGCAAAGCTTTAGACAAACATACTCAGCCTCCAAGATCCTGTGGAATGGGGGCAATGTACATCTCACTGACACTACAATATAATGTGTTTAGCGCTATCAATCAGGAATGGATTCCCAGGCATAAACTAGTGAGGAACACACTGGAAGTAGAAAGAAATAAAGTACATAATACGTTTGGTGATCAACTTGTACCTATATCTTTTTTCTTGTAAGAATGCCTGATAATTTAAAGTTGAATGTTACAACCAAGTGATAGTAATAATTAATAGATAGAAAGATGCAAATTGATATGATTCCTAGCTGCTATTCTTCAGTGGAATGGTGAAAATCACTCTTAAATGGACAAAATTTACAACGGGGCCTTTATGGTAGAGGAAGCTCCCTGTTATCTGTTGATAAAAATCAGCCAAATTGGGTCGAGATTGGAGGTTGAATTCAGCATGCCGAAACATCCCTGCCTCAAGTCACACTTTCTCCATACTTCACACTGCTCACACATTTTTGTAATTGACTACGTTGTGGCAAGATCCTTTCATGCTGCATTGTTAGCATAACTCTTAAACAGCCTTACACTGCAATTCCATCAGGCAAAGGGTCTGAAAGTGTTGATTGTCAAACTTGCTCACATGTTGGACAACCTTTGATGGTGATGATTGATTATCGGTCAGCTTGGCCAAAATACATCATATTACAAGTGATACAAAAGTAGTGTATGACTCTACTCAGCCATCCAAACAAAATATGCCAAACAGTTGTTCAGGTGGCCATCACTCTTTTAATTATATCCATAAAACCAAAGCCTCTTTTATTTTCCTTTTCTTGTAATACTTTAACAAGGTTGAAGAGAAGGTAGTAATCCACCTCAACGAACAATTTTGAGAAACACATACAAATGAAGGGCACTTACATTGTACTGTGCTGTCTAGAGTAGTTTAGCTGGTTCAGTGACAGGAAAGCAAATGGTACATTTAATAATGCTGCCAGAATCACTGTCACTAGATATTCATACCGTAACTGGATATGAAAAATTTAACAAGGCAGTGTTATTAAAGCTGCTGCTTTAGTATGCTGCTTCTGGCCCTACAGGAGTCCAAAAGGCATTAAAGAAAATTAAAAGGGAAAACAATGCAAGGGAATCTTAATATTTTGTTTTTTTTTGTGGGGGAAGAGGGAGGGGAAAAAAGAGGAAGCAAAACTCTCTACTGCCCCCAACATCCTCTGACAAGAAAATCCTTAATTACGGTTAAAATCTGATAAAATTTCATAAATAATTTTCACAGTTTAATTTCAATAACATGAAGTAATGTTTGAGCTTATGTCAAGGTGAATTATGGGCATGGATTCTTTACATGCACCAGAAGGAAGAGCTGTCCCGATGCTGAACACAGTATGCTGAGTTAAATTAAAATAGTTGCTCAGATTTTTACTTTTATCTTAGATCATAGCAAAACAAAAAAAGGATGATTCAAGCATCAAAAACAGCAAAAAGTGATTTTTGGTTTTATTTCAAATGCTCTGATGTTGTCTCATAATCTATTATCAATGAAAAAAGTTTCATTGACAAGAGTTGACCAATATTTCCATGCATCACCTAAATTGTATTCTATTGCACTTTTCGATGTGAATTATTCAGGCAACAAAGACTTTCTATATGAAACATGCACCTTACACATTTATATCAAATGTGTACAATGTATTCAGTTCTGATGAAGGGTTCCAGACTTGTAACATTAATTGTTTCTCAGTCCACAGATGCTGCCAGACCTGCTGAGTTTTTCCAGCATTTTCTGTTTTTATTTCAGATTTCCAGCACCTTCAGTTTTTTTTTGACTTTCAACATATCCACTATTTAGACATAGAGCTATATAAGCAGAGAAACAGGCCATTCGGTCCAACTCATCCATCCCAACCAAGTTGCATGGGTAAAATTGCAATGACATGTGATTTCATTAGTACCATTATATTGAGTGGCTTTGCAGATAAAATCATAGGGCATACAACTATTCAGTGCAAACTCAACCTAATGAATAGTAAAGATAATGATGCATGTGAGATCAATTTGCACTTGGCAGTGAAATACTAGGTTTTGAGGAGCAACCTAAATAAGCACAGAAGGGAAGAAGGTTATAGAGAGGGATCTTCAGCTGTTAAAGCGTGACCACTAATGGTGCAGTGGTTAAAATCTCCAGTGCTCAAGAGGCCAGAATTGGCTGTACATGGCTATCTTAGTGGATCAGGAGTGGAGGAGATTAGAGAGATTGGAAGGGATGAGGCCATGGGATGGATTTGAGAAGGATGAAAATTTTAAAATCAAGGAGTTCCTCAAGCAGCAAAGGCCAGCAAGCTCAGGGTAATGCGAGAATGAGATCTGGTGCAAGCTAAGGTGAAGGGGAAAAGGTAAAGAGGACACTAAAATTGTCAAATGTGGGAATAATAGAAGAATGAATGAGGGTTTCAAGAGCAAAAAGATTGAGGTGGTGGTTGGGAGGAGGAGTCAACTGATGTTATGCAATAGAAATAAGCAGCCTTGGTGTTGGTGAAGAAACAAGGTTGGAAGCTCACCTCAGAGTCAATTTCAACACCAGTGACATGATCAGCATAGAGAGCTGCCTAAAAGAAGACTGGAGTCAGTGTCTATGGTACAGAGTTTGCAGTGAGGATAATCACTTCTCATACTTCCTTGCAAGGTAGAAGGAGTTCATGCAGCCCATCAAGTCCATGCCAGCTCACAGAGCAATCTCACCAATCCCATTCACCTACTTATTTTCCTGTAACTTAATCCGTCATATATGCCCATTAGCACACCACCCACTCTAGGGTTAATTTACAGTCCCACTAACCTAACATCTAATTTCCCAATGTTTGGTTGGAGGAAATTTGTCCTCATCCCAGTGGATGACAATATACAGATACTGGAGGAGGCCAGAAGGGTGGAGGTGAGCTGGAGTTTCATGTCACTGCTTTACAAGTCGTGCTTTTTAAGCCTGATGTGATTCCCACTGACAGAGCTGGAGATGTAGATGCAAGCTAGTGTCTACTTTAAGATGGACTTCTGTACAAACCTACCCAAAGCACCACGCATTTTTCTGGTTGTGGTGATCTTGTAGGAATCTAAATCCTGGTGCCTCCCAACCTGCCACACAACCCAGGTAAACAGAGGTAGGTGGCGAGGGATCAAAAGTACTCTCCCACATCATATCTGGGGACCCAGCAAGCCCTGTCCCATGGCCATCTCAAGAATCACCAGCCAGTGGGATGGATGAAGGGGAATTCACCAGGGTGCCGAGATCTGAGGCTTAACACTGCAGTGCGACTTAAAGTTCGATATTGGGAAAGAAAGAATCTCCTGCAGTCCACTGGGGTTGTGTCCTGACATACAAATTCTCCACTATGCTTCATCATCACCATCTCACCAATTACAGGTGGGGTCATGGAGAAATATTTCCCAATAAAGAATGAAGATTAAACACAATCTATTTGAGGCTTATAATGTTGCCCAGTTATAACTTTACTGAGTCGGATGACAACAGAGTTAACTTTTCAAGTCAATGACCTTCCTTCAGAACTGATTAAAGATAATTGACTAGAAACATTAACTCTGCTTCTCTTTTCACAGATGTTATATGATCTGCTGGTTCCAGCATTTTCAGTTTACAGTTCTGATTTTCAATATTCTCAGTGTTTTGTTTTTGTTTCATAATCTATTCTCCAAATGCTGCCGAAGATTTTCCTACTGCAAAGCACCAATCAGCCTACTGCCAATGAAAACATTTGGTCTACAATACTCTGTTAATTTAACAGAAGAGGTAGAGTTGGACCTAGCATGAACAAAATCATAAGATGGAAACTAATTTCCAACAGCAATTATCTTAAGAAGCTCTGCTAACAAGCTTTTCTGTTTAGTCCACTATGCTGCCATTGACTGGCTAACTATTGGTATCAAACTCCACATTCTTTAATGATTAAGTTCTTCCTATATAAAAAAGCTGATTGCTTAAGTAGTCAATGGTGCCTGGATTGCCAAATATAAGGCAGTCCGCACCTGTGAAGAAAAAATTACTGAAATGTTGAATTGCGAGCAATAAACCAGGTTTCTCATTACTAAACCTGATCACGCAGCCTAATTTCTCTGGGGATTAATATCTTCCTCTACTTTGGATCCTGATCAGGTTGTCATATTTGTCAGATGTGAGACAGGCTGAATGTCAGGGAGCAGCCTTATTTTGTATTCATATCCTTTTATGAACTAACATTCTGTCAGCAGGGGCATCAAACCTGGTTAGAAAAATGACAACAACTGAAGAAATAAAGATTCTGCAGGACTGAAATAAAAACAGAACATTCCTAAAAAAAATACCAGAAGTCAACCTGAATATTAAAGAGAAAAATCGGTCCAACACACAGCCAATGCTCCTAATTTTGTTGGCAACTTGTTGATTTTGTTTCAAAGGAAGTAATGCAGAACTAAGTTAGTCTGCTTCCTTCCCTCAGCTGCTGAAATCTTCATCATTTGTGCAAATGTCACCTTAAGGCCTGACCAAACATCCACGCACAATCTGTAAGCAATTTCATTCAAAACTCAGCTGCCTGCATTCTGTCTCCCTCCTCCATTCCATAACCTACCATGATATCTGCGCACCTTCAATTCTCGACCCTTCCACCTCTTCAGATTTCTGCACCCCACCATTGGTGGCTATGCCCATCTTCCATCTACAGCATCTGTATCTCTTTCCTAAACCTTGTAAGACCCTTCAGGATTTTGCTGAAGAAGGGTCCTGACCCGAAACATTGACCACCTGATTTTCTCTACAGATGCTGCCTGGCCTGCTGAGTTCCTCCAGCATCATAGTTTTTTCATCTAGATTCCAGTATCGGCAGTCCTTTGTTCCTTGGGCATAGATAGGGTAGATATTCAAAACCTTTTCCCAGTGGTAGAGGTATCAAAAACAAAAGGGCATAGATTTAAGGTAAGAGGAAGGAGTTTTAAAGAAGATCTGAAGGGTAAGATTTCTTACACAGAGAGTGATTGATATCTGGAACTAGCTGCCAGAGTAGATGGTGGATAAGATACAAATATTACATTTAAGAGACATTTAGATATGCTTGAATATGCAGGGCAAAGAAGGATATAGACCTAGGGTGGCAAAGAGGTTGGAGGGACATGGTGGGCCAAATGGCTGATATCTCTGCAGTACAATCCTATGACTCTATGGAAAAGAATAACAACTGCTTATTATTATGCAGTTGTTGTTACTATTATTATTATTATAATATGTGCAGGCATTTGTAACCAGAGACCAAACACCAGTGGAAACTACACTCGATTAATCAGCCATTTGTAAGAGCTTGGATTATTTGTAATTTCCTAATAGGGAAGTTCCCAGGAGATGCCAGTAAATATATGAGCCCTTATACAATAATCAATCAGAGCATTAAGGATGTAGAGTATGCGTTTATATAAGCATTACATGTGTGTTTAACATGCCCCTCCATAAGTAGACATATCTAAATCCCCACACACCCTTGGTTCCAAACAAAAGTAAAGTATATTACTGAAAAGGAAGAATTATTCATGCTTGTTAAATCATTTGATCATTTTTCCACAGAGCAGTTTTGGAAAACGAACGACACTTAATAGGTTTTAATGTGAAATGTATTCTCACAAGTTGAAAAACAGGCACCGATGTGGAAGGTGGCTGATGGTTAAACTTTGCTGATATTTCACCGAAGCACCCAAAGGTCTGGCCTTCCGTTCAGATCAGGAACACAAGGGGATGAAAAGGCAGAGAAATAAGGTGTCCATCAAGGTTTCAACCAGATGTTAGGCGAGTATGTTATTGCCAGTCTTGGAAACAAAGAAGGGAATCTGCAAACTTCTGCTGAAGTTCAATAACTTTTGTCCTAAAAGTGAATTATTCACCATTTATATGAATGATTTGGATGAGAAAATAGGTATCATGTTTGCAGATGCCACTAAACTTGGTGGAGTAGTGGCCAATGAAGAAGGTTATCTAAAATTACAATGGGATCTTGATCAACTGGGCCAGTGGGCTGAGGAATGGTAGATGGAGTTTAATTCAGATAAATGCGAAGTGCTGCATTTTGGTAAGACAAACCAAGGCAGGACTTGCATAGTAAATGGTCAGGGCCTAAGGAGTGTTGTAGAACAGAGAGACTAAGACTGAGGTACCTAGTTCATGGCCACACAGGTAGATAGAGTGGTGAAGAAGGCATTTAACATGCTTGCCTTCATCAGTCAGAACGTGGAGTACAGGAGCTGGGACATCATGTTACAACTATACAAGCCGTCGGTAAGGCCACATTTGGAGTACTGCATATTGGATGCAAGAAAGGTTTACAAAGATGTTACTGGAACTAGACAGCTTGGGTTATAAGGAGAAGCTGGATATACCAGGACTGTTTTCCCTGGAGCACAGAAGGCTGAGGGGTGACCTTATGCAGGTTTATAAAATCATGAGGGGCATAGATAAGGTAAATGGCCAAAGTCTTTTCCCTGTGGTCAGGGAGTCCAAAACTAGAGAGTATAGGTTAAAAGTGAGAGGGGAGAGATTTAAAGGGGCCCTAAGAGGCAACTTATTTACACTGAGGGTGGTAGGTATTTGGAATGAGCTGCCAGAGGAAATGAGTACAATTATGACATTTAAAAGGTATTTGGACAGTTACATGGATAGGAAAGATTTAGAGGGATGTGGACCAAACACTGGCAAATGGGACTAACTCAGTCAACTTGGTTGGGCCAAAGAATCTGTTGCTGTGCTGTATACCTCTATGACTCTGAATTAATAATTAAAGTATGTTAATAACTTCCTGCTGCAATGTTTTTTTAAAAGGATGCCGAGAAGTCCCAACGCTGGATTTAAAGAGGTGGAACTGCAATAAGTTTGGTTGCTGCCCATCCACATGCACCTAAGTTCATTTGCAACGGAGGCCCAATCCTCAACCTCAAGTTAGCAGGTATTGGACATTTCATTTGTGGAAATGTGCATGGGGGTTTGCCCAGAGACCCATGGTTGATGGAATGTAGATGGGTGGGTTTCAATTGGGGAGGTATCGGGGAAGTTGATCAGAAATCAGGAGGCATCAAGAACAGCAGTCGGGGACACCAGGAGGAAGACCAATCATGACCAGCACGGGGGAGAGGGGAAGCTGTGGCCAGCATCAAGATGGGGAGTGGATCAGAAGTGGCAGGATGGTGGGAGGGAGAGGATAAAATAAGAGGACTCCAGATCAGAGGATTGGTGAACGGATGGTATTGGGGAGTGTTTGAAAAGGAGGGGAGGCATTCGTTGCTGCAGGGGCCAGATGATTTAGATGCATTTCCTACTTTCCTACAATTAAGATGCACGGGACTCTCCATCAGTGAGTGATCCCCAACAGAACATGGTGTAAGTTTCCCTGCAAAACTCTGAAGGATTGCACTAGAAATGATGACATCATGTACACCACTAATGCAGAGATCTGACCCATGACCAGAACATTCTGATCAAATTTTGTAGGTGCTGTGATTTGACTGAGAAATGATCACATGTGTGATTTACTCTGCTTTAAATGAAACAACCAGCAGGAAACTGTCAAATGCCTAGGCATGTATGAATAAGCATACACACACCCATAGGGTGTTACAGATCTTTTTAAAGATTTTCTCACCAAAACTCATGTTTTAAGTAAAGTAGGCAGTGTAATTTATCCCCTATTCTTGGAAAACATGGTCAAATGTTAGCATGGAGCCATTAAATGCTTTGAAGCTCCACAATGCAACTGTCCTTTTAGCAGCAGTTTAACAGTGATTTTGCTTATCGTGTAGGTGTTAGATTGCCACCAAGAGGATTGGCAAAGAAGTAGCAAAACACATTGCCGTGGCTGAGCTTTCTTTTGCACTAATTGACTCACAGAGCTGGTCTGCTCTCCAGAAGCAGATAACACCCACTTATTATTATCATTATTATTATTATTATTATTATTGCTATTATTATTGCTGTTAAACTGCCTTATATCAAAATGCTGCTGCAGAGTATAAAGATCCTTTAGCAACAGCTTAATGATGATTTCATTCTAATGTAGATTGCCACCAGGAGGATATGCAAGTTAGTAATAAGATCATTGTGTTATTATGCATTAGATTATAAAATCCCTTATTATTATTGTCCAAAGATAACACCAATTTGGAGATAAAGCCAATCTCTAAATTGGCTTCATGATTGGAAATCTGAAAATAAACAAGAAATACTGTTCATCAGAATCCAAAAGAAAAGGTTTACAGTTAAACATCCTTTGTCAGAACTGAAGATAGTGGTTGTATAACTGACTACATTTGTTCTGCACCAAAAATACTTGGAAGAGTAGCAGTTAATATGTCCATCCAAAACTCCAAGCAACTTTCAAGTACCAGACATCCATGTGATATAATCAGTTGAGGCTTCCTCAAGCAGGAAGATCCTGCATGGCATTGGAACTTCACCCAGATGTTAGAAGATCCACACATCTCTGAGAGCAAAGCAATTAGATTGTATCTACTGCATATTAGGCCAACTGACAGTGATGTCCATTTCCCAATAATAATTCCTATTTAATCACCGCTGTAGGCCATTGTCAAGTAGCCCAGCACTTCTGGAATGTCAAACAAGAAATGGAAATATATTGGTATCTGAGGAGAATTAGATGTCAATACAAAAGTACCTGTATACCCCACAGTCAAGAGTAATTTCTATGATCTTTCTCCAGTGTAAAATAAATCTCTAGCTCAGCAAGTAAGCTCTTAATTTAACTGATAGTTGGAGTAAGTAATCAGAAGCCAAAGCATAAAATAGTGACATGAAAGCTGGCAGCAAATAACAACCCAAGTAATAAGCAACAGTGGCAGTATGCTCATTCCTACGTCTATTCTTTGCTCACCACTCTCCAAACTCTATTCAGTGAGATCTTGCTCTTGTGACACAAGATCTATAAGTAATAATCAGAATGAAGCTGCTGTATAAGTTCCATGTTATAAATAAAGGAAGCATCTCTCACTAAATCCTCAAACCAATCTATAAGTGGCCAGAAAATCAAGTTATATGTCTTACTGGCTTTAATCACTAATGAAAACTAATAGGTGTCATTTCCCAATTCAAAATCTACTGGTGAGATATCAAGACCAGTTCTTTTGTCTGTCAAACTCTCACAGTTAGTCAACTGTAAAGTTCTCCCTTGTATTCAAAAGTTGAAATGAAAACTTAATCTCCATTTGTTGAACCACTGTTAAAGATTTTAGGTTTTAGGTAATGGGAAACCAATGATCGGAAACACTAATATAACCCCAATCAAATCCCAATACAACTTTTCCAGTTTTTCTTCCAGCAACCTCCAATTCATGAGACATCTGTCCTTGTAACAGTTATTTTCAGCTACAAATTGTGCAATGCCAAATAACATTAAGAGTAAATTCACTTCTTTCGGTTGCTATCTGTTTTGTGGCGGCTGTGAGTAAGATAAAAGGACCCAAGAAATGGCTGTACTGTGGCTGAGCTGTACAAAATTACAGGCATTATCTGACATCTCAGTCTCTGAAACATTATGATCAGAAATATGGGTTGTATTAGAGCGGCGAAATTGGTGAAGAAACATAATCTCTGGGATGCAAAAAATTGAATGAATTTGGCAATTTGGCAAGAACATATTTCCAGCTTATTCCAGGTTTGGCAATCTTGGATTTCAACATTCAATCCTAATATACCTGCTAAATTCTAAAGCATTTTTTTTATTTCTCACTTACTCTTGCATTCCTTTTAATTCCCCTTTTAATTTTATTTAAGACATTGATTTTCTCTAATTTTTACCTGCATGCATGGAACCACTCAATCCATGCTCTTCTGTGCTGAAAGGGTGACAGGGACTTGCTTTTACCATTGTGAAGCAGATATTATTAATTGCAAATATACACCATTAAATACTTAAAATACATAAAATACTGTATGTTGAGTACAAAAATATTATATTCTCTGCTCTTTTGTGGATCCAATATCACTGTAAATTTAAATATTGGCCGGCAGCAGAGAGAGCACCTGAAGACTACATTATGTTTGTAGGACTTTTTTTTAAATTTGTGGTTCTTCAGTGTGAATCTTTTGCCACATGCTTTCCTAGTTTAGTTAGATGCTTCCTAATTGTCTCTCTTGAAATGATAATTAACAACCCATAGATCTTAACTATCGATTTATTCCAGCAATCATGGTTTTTAAGAACCATTTGCAGTTTGAACTTTCATAAAACAATTACAAAATGGAGTTGCAGCATTGATTAATTCTTGCACTTTAAAACTGCCAATTAATACCTCAGTGCTCAGTCTCCCTGCATAGACCATTTGCTGCTCTCTCTCTAATCCCTTGGGCTGTGCAGTGTGTAACACAGAGCCCTGTTCCTATCTTTAACTTCCAATTACCAATGATAAGTGAACTTTTAAATACATTCACAGATTCTGTCCTCTCTTCACCTTTCATGGTGCATTTCAAGGCTCCTCTTATATCGACATGAAGCCATCCATCAGCAGCCACACCACACAAAGGGAATAAGTGATAATAATATTGTGCTGACCTGGACAAGTAGTGATCACAGAGGTGAAGGAAGTGGGAAATGCCAAAAGAATGGTGGCCAGTTCCTATCGCTTTTCTGATGCCATCTGATATTTACATTTAGAGCCATAGAGATGGAGCTGATAATGTAATGTAAATACAAGACACTCCTGGCTTTCTTTCATTGTCTCTCTGAACTCAAGGACACACAACAACATGTACACAGTTGTGCATTTATTGCGAGGACTACCAATCCATATAAATATTCAACACATTAAATTCTTCCTCACTAGTGCAAAAGTACACTTAAATAGATGTTTATTCACTTTCGAGGTCAGGCACCATCTTTTGAGAAAAAAATAGAGTTAATGTTTCAGATGGTCAGCACATCAGAAGACCATTGACACAAAATGTTAACTCAGTTTCTCTCTCCTCAGATACTGCCTAACCTGCAGAGTGTTTCCAGCATTTTCTGCTTTGATTTCTGGTTTCCAACATCTGAAATTTTCTGCTTTCCATGCATCTGCTTACTCAGGAAATAAACTGATGTAACAGGTGTAATCATGAGTCACTAGCAAAACAATCTGTGCAGAGTCATGTGGGTGTACAAGGGTTAACAGTGGACTGTTTTGGATTTAAGAACTGAGTATTTTAGCACATGGAAGTTTACAACAATGTTTCTTGAAAACTGGAGGAAAGTACACATGGGTTGGCAATAGGGGCAGATAGGTGGCAAATACAGTTCAATAATAAAATATATGTTAGTACAATTTTGGAGTAAGAACAAGTAATGGAACCACTCCTTGAATTATAACCTTTTCAATAGAATAGATTAGTAGAGATCATAATCTGCAGATACCCAGGTCATAAAAATGCTGGGTGCTACGTCAAAAAATTCTAGCTTTTGACTTTCAAGGCATATACTGCAAGGGGAATTATGTAATGCTAAACTTGCAGAGGACAATTATTTAGAGCACAGTTTGGGCAAAATGTAGTTTTCCAGGCCTATTATAGGAATTACATAAAAGTAATGGAAGCAATATATACACCAGTATGATACTGATCATTTGGGTTCAGTTATGAAAGAGGATTTGAGAAGATAGAGCTTTCTCTAGAGAGCTGAGTATATGAAGAGATAATCTGATTATCGTCATTAAGTAAAGGCTTATAATCAGGTTAATCAATATAGATTGTTTTGGCTGTTCATCAACGTGATAAAAGGACAAAGAACAGCTCAAGATATTTATTTCTTGAACAGATCAAAATATTTATAGTGGGTAATAGATCTAGTTACGTGATTGGCCAGAGTCATACCATGTGACATATCACTCAATGAAGTCACCATTACTGTATATAGTACAACCACTCTGGTAACCCTTCTTCCACCTTGAGTTCTTAATTGGTGCCATGCTGCGGTGTATGACCCTTCCAATGCCTTTAATAATTCCTGGAAAACTACATTTTAGCCCAAACTGTGTCACAATTAAAGAGCCTTGAGCTGTGTGTCTTCCAATAAAGCACTTGTATTCTGAGGAATTTAAGTGACAAAGCACCAAATTATAAAAGGAAGCTGCAATCCCAATACATTGCACACATTTTAGAATAATCATCAGAATATTAAATGAGATTAGAAGAAATGGATCCCTTTGATAGCTTAAAATGGATGAGGAGAAATAAAGGAAAATATGTAATGTTGAACTCACAAAGGACTTTAGCTAAGCCAGTTTGGGGCAAAATATAGTTTTCCAGGAATTACGTAAAGATAATGGAAGGAACATACACCCCAGCATGTTATCAATTATGTCATTTTATGGAAAAATATATTGGCTTGAACTGAATCTCATGTTTCTGTGCTCTAATGTTTTATTAAAGAAGTATTTGCATAACTGCAAGATTGACATGCCACATTTAATCATTGTCATGACTTAAGCCGAATGGTTACTTAATACCAATTTCTACTCTTAGTCATAGCGATATGCAGTTGACATTTGCAGCATAGCAGAGGCAGTGAGATGGAACCGTAGGTGACAGTGACTTGAGGCCCAAAGGTAAATACATCATGTATTACAGAGTGAGGTTCACTTCCTAAATTACATGTGAAGCACAGCAGGTAGCTAAGACTGATATAAAAAATCTTTTGGCTCCTTAATTAAAGACTCACTGCAATGGATTGCTTCAGATTATTTGAAGGATAGTCTTTTTTTTAAAAGCCCCTTTAAATATAAGGTACTTAAAATATAATGTTTTTAAATACCTTAATAAACAAATGCTTATAGGCCACCATAAAGATGGTTGATGATTAAGTTTTGAATAGTTTTACAATGTGTGATAGGATTTCAATCTTGGCAGTGCAGTGATGCATTCTGAGTCAGCTTTGTTTTACCATAGAAGGATTAGCAGGATAGCTAATGGAGGGGCAGTGGCAGACATTAAAAGGGAAAACTCTCAACTATCATGCAAAATATATCCTGACAAGGAAGAATGATTCTAATTGGGGTGATGAACCAACCATGGCTAACCAAGGAAATTAATGAGGGCATTAAGTTGGAGAATACACATAAGGCAAAAGTTAGTGGTAGGCAAAAATATTGGGATAAATTCAAAAACCCGCAAAGGAGAACTAAACAAAATCAAGAAGGAAAAATATACTGATAATAAATATAAAAGTTGATGATGAGAGCTTTCTTTCTTAAGTACATAAAAATGAAGGGATAAGAAGGATGTGATTACGCTAGAGAGGGTGCAGGAAAGATTCACACGGTTATTGCCTGGACTACAGGGCTTGAGCTATTAGGAGCAATTGGATAGGCTGGGATTGTTTATCTGAAAGTGAAGAAGCTGAGGGGTGACCTTGTAGAGATTTATAAAGTTGTGAGGGGCAGAGATAGGTAGATGGTCGCAGTCTTTTTCCCAGGGTAGGGGAGTCTAAAACTAGAGGGCTTAGGTTGAAGGTGAGAGAGGGAAAGATTTAAAGTGAATCTAAGAGGCAATGTTTTCACATAGAGGGTGGTGGGTTTATGGAACAAGCTGCCAGAGTAAGTGTTAAAGACAGGTGCAATTATAACGTTTAAAAGACATTTGGACAGATACAAGGATAGGAAAGGTTTCGAGGGACATTGGCCGTAGCCATATGTCTAACAGCTAAACCTCTTCAAACATGATGAGAAAAGTAGTCACCTTTGCATGAATTCAAGCCTGATATAAAGAGGAAGTGGAACTGGGCAGTCACTTAAGCTAACCAAGCCAATTGTGAAGAATTTGCTCAGCCTTAACAGAGGCAATGGTTGCTAAATTCAGGATGGAATAGGAAACAATGGAACCAATGTATGTTGCTTACTCCACCCTTGAATGAATGACCTTGGAGACATGTGGGTCCTGGGCAGGGGTACCTCAATGAACCTTCTGGAATATCAGAAGAAACTGCATGAAGGACGGGCCATCGAGGACATTAGCAGCGATAACCCAGGGACAACAATCGCAGAAGGAAAACTGAGTTTGGAACTCAGAGAAGATTGGAGTGAGCCTGGCCATTTCACTTAGCAGGGGTAATATTTAAGTCCAAGCCGTAAGTCTTGTGATTAGTATAATGAGTGATAATTTAGAAGTGAATCAAATGTGGAGTTATTGGAAATTAATTGCATGCCAACATTTCCAGATAACTTGAGTACTGATAAAGACTAAGTTGTACTAAATCTTAGTCTGAGAGTCTCCTTGTTCAACACATCAGTTGATACCCTGTAAAGGTAATAGGGTCAGTGGGCCAAACACAGGAAAATGGGATTAGTATAGATAGGCATCTTGGTTGGCATGGACAAGTTGGACCAAAGGAGCTGGTTCCATGATGTATAACTCTATGAATCCAAGAAGAGAGAAGTCAAAGTGGTCAAAGATTCCAGAGAGAATGAGACTGGGAAAATGATTATGTGGAACAAGGAAATGACAAAGAAGTTAAATAGCTATTTGCTATCACTCTGTATGATAGAAGATACTATGAGCATCCCATTAATACTAAAAAAAATCAGGGAGAAATTGATACAATCACCATCACTAGAGAATTAATATTAAACAAACCAAATGGACTAAAACATGATAAGTCCCTGGACATGATGATTTGCATCTTGGGGTACGAAAAAAAAAGTAGTTAAAAGAATATAAGTGCATTTGTTGTAATCTTCTCAAAATCCTTAGATTCTGCAACAGTACCAAAGAATCGGAAAACTGTCAACTTCCAGTTCACCTAACGTCTTTATTGGAAAAGTGTTAGAATCAATTATTAAGGAAGTAAGAGTGGAACATTTGGAAGTCAAGATCTAAGCAAGCAGAGTCAATTTGGCTTCATGAAGTGGAAATTGTTCTAACATATTTATTAGTGTTATTTGAGGAAGTATCAGCCAGAGTAGATACGGGGAAACCAATAAATGTTATATAGTTGGATTTTCAAAAGTTGCTTGACAAGGTGCCACACGCACAGTAACAGCTCATGGTGTTGGAAATATATTGGATGGAAAATGGATTGGCAAACTAGCAGGAAGCAGGGAGCATGGATAAGGGAATCATTTTCATTTGGCAATATATAAGCAGTGGGGTGGTGCAGGGATCCTTGCTAGAACTGCTGCTGTTAACAATCTCAATGCACTGTGTAATGAACTGACCCGTACGAACGGTATGCAAGACAAATTTTGCACTGCATCTTGGTACAAGTGACAATAATAAACCAATACCAATATATATTAACGATTGAGAGGAAGGAAGCAAATAGATGAAACAAGAGGAGGGGGGGTAGGGGGAAACAAACTGTGAGGAGGATGCAAAGAGTTTACAGAGAGATATTGATGGGTCGGGTGAGTGTGTAATTAGAGTAGAATGTAGGAAATTGTGAAGTTGTTCACTTTGGAAGAAAGACTTATAATTTAGAGTCATAGAGTAATACAGCACAGAAACAGGCCCTTCAGCCCAACTCATCCATACTGACCATGGTGCCCACAAAGCTTGTCCCATTTGCCAGTATTTGGCCCATATTCCACTAAACCCCTCCTATCCATGTACTTATCCAAATGTCTTTTGAATGTTGTTATTGAAACTTCCTCAACCACTTTCTCTATCATTCCATATATACACCACCCTCTGCACGAAGAAGTTGCCCCTCTGGTCCGTCTGGTTTAAATGGAGAAAAACTGCAGAAAGCTGCAGCACAAGGGGACTTGGCAATTGGATGCAGTGGGGAATCAGGAATGCTAGCCTTTATTTCAAGTGAGTTACAATTGAAAGTAGCAAAGTCTTACTGGAATTGTACAAGGCACTAATGTGATTGCATCCAGAATACCATGTATAGTTTTGGTCCAATATTTAGGGAAAGATATATTACCTTTGGACTTAGTTTAGAGAAGGCTCATTAGGATGAGATAAATTTTTTTTGTCAATAAGAGCATCAGTGGTTATGGGGAAAGGCTAGGAATGTGGACTTGAGGAGCGATAAACAAAAAGCTGGACAAACTCAGCATGTCAGGAAGCATCTGTGGAGGGAAATGGACAATTGATCTTTTGGGTCAAGACCCTTCAACTGGTCCAGTCCACTCTAGAGGTGCTAGGCTGACCCTTGGGTAGTCCTAAGGGAGTAAAACACTGCTACAAGTTCTCAAATTAGAGATTGAACTGTGCCTTCTGTGCCTTAGGTAACTATATCCAAAGAGAGCAAGAGAATTATCCATGATACTCTGGGTAATACTTATCTGTAAATCAACATCATTGTGCAAAACTGGTTTTTATTGTACTGCTGTTTCTGAGAGCTTGTTGTGCTCTAATTGCTGCTTTTCCTGCAGTATGACTGTGACTATACTTAACAAAATGTACACCATTGACTGTATGGGCTATGAGATACACTGAAGTCAATAAAATGCAAGTTTTTCAACATCAGACCTTAGTAGCCATTTTAAGCTGAAAGTGGACTGGCTTTGTTCCACAACTGAGCAGAATAGCCAACAGAACTTAGATAGAGTAATGGAGAAAATGGCTTTGTTTTTATTTTTGAAGGGCAGGGGTTTAACACCCATCCTGAATAGAAATGATGGTTTTTAATGCATTC
>JARFYF010000112.1:18535751-18553431 GCA_030265395.1 Rhina ancylostomus | reverse complement strand
TGTGTTTGTCCTGAGGAAGTATCCTGACTCCAGTCTTGTATTGGTGTGCCGCATTTGGGTTCTCTGTGAGTTTGCTCCGATCAACATTGTGACAGTCTCAGTAATTTGACTGAGTTTGTTGAGAAGGTAATAAAAAAGGACTGAAACCAGAGTGTTGGCTGTCTGCATGGACTTTAGTAAGGCATTTGACAAGATCCTGCATAGCCGGCTGGTCCGGAATGCTAAGGCAGATGGGATGCAAGCTGGGATGACTAATAAGATCCAAAATTGGCTTGGTGAAAGGAGGCAGAGGCTGCAGTTAGAGGGATGTTTTCTGATTGGACATCTGTGACTAGTGGTGCACTGCAGGGAATGGTGTTGGGACCTTTGCTGTTTGTGATGCACATCATTGACTTAGATGTGAAAATAGGAGATATGAATAGTAAGTTTGCAAAGGTATGAAAATTGGTAGAGTTGTGGATAGTGAGGAATGCTGCCCAAGGATAAGCAGGATATAAATCAGATGGAAAATTGCGCAGAGCATTGGTAGATGTAATTTAATCCTGACAAGTACATGGGCAGGTTAGGAAGTTGTGGGCATGTTATGTTGGTGCCAGAAGAGTGGCAACACTTGTGGGCTGCCCCCAGAACACTCTACGTAAAAAAGATGCATTTCACTGTGTTTCGATGTACATGTGACTAATAAAGATATCTTATCTTATCATAAAAAGGTATAAAGTTCTTGTATCAAAGATTTTTCTGCTGCATAAGCATGGCAGATAACTTTCTTTAACATTCCCTTAAATCTCTCCACATTACCACTAGGACGTAACCAGTGGTTTTATAATGTGTGAAGCCTAAATGAGTTGCAAACTTCCTGAAGTTTTGACTGTTGGAATGTTGGGTTGTCATTCATCTTCACCTGCCTGTAGAAAATCAAGTATCACAAAGAGGGGATCAAGCTTTGAGATGGATTACAACCAATCATGCATCAGTAATGGCTTCAACGATCTAACCTAACTTGTAAATATAATGCTAGGATATCATTGCAACTGGCTCAGAATCCTATAACTCCCAACCTCACAGCATGGTGAAGAACCTCCACTACAAAGACTGCAGCAATGCAAGGCTGCTCAGGAAATAATGGGTGAGCATTAAATGCTGACCTTGCCACCAATGCTTGTTTCCCACATATACATAAAAAAAATTCAACTGAAGACATCTATAAAAATATTTATAAAATGGTGTTCGATCATATCTTTCTGACAGTAATATGATCCAGGCTGACAACTTTGAAGCAACAAATTTCATTTATTTTCTCAGGGCATTATTTCATCAGAATTATATTAATAAAGTAATGCTTAGAAACACTTCACCACGGGATCCCTTTGCAAACTTTATACAAAGTAACTTCGGTATTTTATGTGTGCCTGGCAATATCTCTGCAAAGCTATCAAGAAATATTTGCATGATAGAAAAAAGATTATCTAAAAGTAGTATTATTTATTCAAGCTTTGACATTTTACAGAAACATGTTTGACTGAAACTAATGGAGCCATGGCATGTATTGTTAATAGGACAATATCATGATTAAATTGAGCAGTTATTTTCCATAATTATAGCAAAATGCATTTGCTACTACAAGCCAGGTGAATAGATTATAAAATATATCTGAAATTATTTTTAAATTATTCAGTGATATTCTGCTTACCATGAAATATATTGCTGGTTTTATTTTATTTTTTTGTTCTTTGATGCTGTCCTTCAATATTTCTGTGCTGGAGGATCTAAACTTCAGCAATTCAAATCCAATTTTAGTTCTATATCAAACCACCTTGTTAAAAAAAGCACAACCTACAGTCCGAATTGTTATATTTATATATTAGCTTCTAAAATGCCTCAGTATAAAAATATTAATATAATAAAGCTGCATTTACAATAAACATTATGTTGTTTGATGTTTTTTTCATGTGAATCAACTGTGATTAGCAACAAAGCAATGTATACTAAGATATGCAGAAAGCATTTTCACGTAAGCTTAGATCAACACACTGTTTTTAAAAAGAGACTATTCAGCTGCTTTCAAAATGTTTTGTAACTTAAACAATGTTGTTTCTTGCCAACTCTTTCTAGTTGACTATTAACAGAAGTGTTCTTTGATTTGTTGAATAACCTAAAAACATAGAATGTGACACAGTACCATTCATTAGAAAGCAGCCTTTATCATGTCAAGTTATCAAAGTTGAACCAGTTTCTCCACTGGTAACAAACCTGAGAACAAATAATTCTTGACTATTACTTCACAGCAAGGCCAAATGTATAGATGTGGCAAAAAATTGTTACTGAAGATATGCTAAATAAAATAATAAAATAAGAATTTAAAAGAAAAAGGAAAAGTTAAGTAATTTGGAAAGAATCTCAGAATCAGATTTATTATCATTGACATATGTTGTGAAATTTGTTGTTTTGTGGCAGCAGTACAGTGCAAGATGTAAAAATTACTACAAGTTACAAAAATAAATTAATAGTGCAAAAGAGGAACAATGAGGTAGTGTTCATGGGTTTATGGACCAAAGGTCTGATGGTGGAGGGAAATGTTGAGTGTGGGTCTTCAGGCTCCTGTACCTCCTCCCCTGATGGTAGTAGTGTGAAGAGGGCATGTCCTGGATGTTGACAGTCCTTAATGATGGATGCCGCCTTCTTGAAGATGTCCTCGATGGTGGGGAGGGTTGTGTCCATGATGGAGCTGGCTGAGTCTACAGCCCTTTGAAGCCTCTTTCAATCCTGTGCATTGGAGCGTCCATACCAGGCTCTGATGCAACTAGTCAGAATGCTCTCCACTCTACATCTGTAGAAACTTGCAAGAGTCTTTGGTGACATACTAAATCTCCTCAAACTCCTAATGAAGTAGAGCTGCTGGTGAGCCTTCTTCATGATTGCATCAATGTGTTGGGCCCAAGATAGATCTTCTGAGATGTTGACACCCAGGAACTTGAAGCTGCTCATCCTTTCCACCGCTGACCCCGCAATGAAGACTGGTGTGTTTTTCTGACTTCCCTTTCCTGAAATCCACAATCAATTCTTTGGTTTTGCTGACACTGAGTGTGAGGTTGTTGTTGCCACACCATTCAACCAACCGCTCTACTTCATTCCTGTACACCTCCTCATCGCCATCTGAGATTCTGCCAACAGTGGTGTCATCGGCTAATTTATAGATCTACATTTACAAAGACATTTTCACAACTTCAGCACATCCTAAACTACTTCACAGTCAATAATGTAAAGAATAGTCACTTTAGCTTGCATAACTGGATGCCACAATAAGATAACATATGAGAGGAAGTGTTCTGTGATTTTGGTTGAGAGATAAATGCTGGCTGGACCTTCAAGAGTGCCATAAAATCCTTGCACCTACCTCTGAATGTAAATGAATGCTCCCTCAGTCCTGCACTGAAGTGCTATATTTGAACCATTTTGGTACAGTACTGTCACTATATAAAACAGAATACTGTGCAGAATTGTGCTGACATTCTTGAAGGTATTGCAGACCCATGACCTTCAGGTCTGAGATTGTTCAATGAGCCAAGGCACACCTACAGGTTGCAGCCTGAACCCTCCTATTGACCCTATGCATTGCTGGGGCATTATAGTGCAGATCACTTGGTTGATTCTTGGAATAAGAGGGTTGCCTATGATATCAGATCGAGGAAGTTTAGTCCTTGCTCAATAGAGACTGAAAGAATGATAAGTGATCTCAATGAAATATTCAGGCTCCTGTGATAAACTGATTGGGTAGATGCCAAGAATTTTTTCAGCTCAAAAGCATAGTACTGGAAGGCATAGTTTTGGATTAAAGATCAGGCACTTAGGGCTGAGGTGATGAGATATTCTTGTCTCTAAGCAGAGGTGAAAGTAAGCCAGCAGGGTCAGTATGGGGTACTGATAATATGACTGCATCAAAAACAAAGTTGCATGACCATACTGGTAAAATGTTTGAACTGTTTCCACCCCATATCGAAGGGTTATCAATCTTTGGATCTCTCTACTCTAGAGAGCTGTGGATGCTCAGTCTTTGAGTTTGTTTAAAAGACTATATGATTATGAGACATAGGAGCAGAATTAAGCCATTCAGTCCATCGAGTCTGCTCTGCCATTTGATCTCAACCACATTCTCCTGCCTTCCACCCGTAACCTTTGATACCCTTACTAATCAAGAACCTATCAACCTCCACGTTAAATACACCCATTGAACAGTATACAATATACAGCTGTCTGTGGCAATGAATTCCACAGGTTTACCACCCTCTGACTGAAGAAATTCCTCCTCATCTCTGTTCTAAAGGGACATCCTTCTATTCTGAGGCTGCGACCTCTGGTGATAGATTCTTGCAGTACTGGAAACATGCTCTCCATGTTCACTCTATCCAGGCCTTTCAAAATTCAACAGGTTTCAATGGGATCCCCCCTCATCCTTCTAAACTCCAGTGAGTACTGACCAAGAGCCATCAAACATTCCTCATATGTTAACCTTCTCACCCCTGGGATCATTCTCATAAACCTCCTCTGGGCCATCTCCAATGCCAGCACATCCTTCCTTAGATATGGGGCCCAAATCTCCACATCTCCAAATACTCCAGTACTCCAAATGTGGTCTGACAATGCCTTAAAAAGCCTCAGGATTATATCCTTGTTTTTATCTTCTAGTCCTCTCGAAATGAATGTTAAAACATTGCATTTCCCTTCCTTACTACTGCTTTCAACCTGCAAGTTAACCTTTAGGGAATCCTGCACTGGGACTCCCAAATCCCTTTGCATCTCCAATTTGAATTCTCTCCCCATTTAGAAAATAGTCTATGCCTTTATTCCTTCTACCAAAGTGCATAACCATAAACTTCCCTACCCTGTATTCCATCTGCCATTTCTTTGCCCATTCTCCCAACCTGTCCAAGTCCTTCTGCAGACTCCCTGCTTCCTCAACATGACCTGCCCCTCCACCTATCTTTGTATCATCTGCAAACTTGGCCACCAATTCATCAATTCTGTCATCCAGATCATTAATGTATAATGCAAAAAGTAGCAGACCCAACACCAACCCCTGTGGAACACCACTATTCACCAGCAACCAACCAGAAAAGGCCCCCTTTATTCCCACTCTGTGCCTTCTGCCAATCAGCCAATCTTCCATCCATGCTCGTACCTTTCCTGTAATACCATGGACTCCTATCTTGTTTAGTAGCATCATGTGCAGCACCTTGTCAAAGGCTTTCTGAAAAATCCAACTAAACAACATCCACTGACTCTTGTCTATCCTGCCTGTTACTTCCTCAAATAATCCAACAGATTTGTCAGGCAAGATCTTCCCATCAGCAAACCATGCTGATTTCAGCCAATTTTATCATGTGCTTCCAAGTACCCTGAAATCTCATCCTTAATAATGGACTTCAAAATCTTACCAACCATTGAAGTCAGGCTAACCGGACTAATATTTCCTGTCTTTTGCCTCCATACTTCAAGAGTGGGGTGATATTTGCGATTTTCCAGTCTCCTGGAACCATTCCCGACTCCAGTGATTCTTGAAAGATCACCGCTAATGCCTCCACAAATCGGAGTGCAGTCCATCCAATCCAGGTGACTTATCCACCTTCAGACCTTCCAGTTTCCCAAGTACCTTCTCCTTAGTGTTAATGACTACACTCACTTCTGCCCCTTGACTTTCTCGAATTTCTGGCATGTTGCTGGTGCCTTCTACAGTGAAGACTGACACAGTCTGTCAGTGAGTTAAAAGTTAGTTGAACAGATTCTTGGACATTAAGGGAATCAGTTGATAATGGGGATCAGGTGATAGTGTGGATGTGTTTTACTATGGGAAAGAATATCACAATCCTGGCCCCTCTAAACAAATCACTTCTTGATTATGAAAAATTAATCTTTAAAGAGTTTCAAAAATGGATAGGTGACTCACAAAGACAGAAGGGAAGAGGTCTTGGAGATTTTTAACTTGAAATATCACATCTAAGGGAACTGCACAGACCTGGAAGGTGCACTGCCTGCCAAGAGTTAGAAAGGAACATATATTGATGGCAAAGCCTTCTTCAAAACTCATACTAGTAGCTTTGGGCTCAGCACCATTTCTGCACTGAACAATCATTGTGGGAACCTTTCCCAACAGAGCTGTAGAAAACTCATCTCATCAGCTCTATTATTGTCCGGAAATCATTGGCAAGTATATTACTGATCCCAAAAGTGCCACTTCTCAGTAATTTAAAAACTCCATAATTAGTCCTTTCTGGCAAATGTGGAATATTAAAGTACAAAAGTAATGCCTCAGGCAATTCTTGATGGCACACTCTGACCTTCAAAAATTTACACCAACTGAGCTATTATTAAATCTGTTAAATCAATTTTTTTTTGTCTGAAGTGATCTTCAGGACCATGTGGTCAGGAGCTGGGTGGCCATCCGTCAGTGAGGATTAAGATAATGTACATGTGTGTACCAAGCACAAAGAAAGATGGCTGTGGTGGTGGGAGGTCAATTCAGCCACAGGACATCTCTGCAGGAGTTCCTCAGGGTACCGTCCTAGGCCCAACCATCTTCAGCTGCTTCAATGGCCTTTCTTCAATCATAAAGTCAGAAGCAGAAGTGTTCGCTGATGATTGAACGATGTTCAACACCATTCACGGCTCCTTAGAGAACTGCAGTGGTTCAAGATGACAACTCAACACCACTTTCTCAAAGGTATTCAAGGTTGGACAATTAATGCTGGTTCTGCCAGTGACATTCACATCCTATAAATTAAATACAAGTGGAAGAATAAGGGATTATCTCATTAGAGCGTTCCAGATCCCAAAATGGACTGATGGCTGATGGCATAGATGTCATGAATTAGGCTGGCGAGTCTAGAATTAGAGGGCCAAGCCTTGCAATGAAGGGTCAGCCACTTAGAATTGAGATGAAAAGATATTCTTCTCTCAAGGCAGAGGTGAAAGTCAGCAAGCACAAGCCAGTGGTTTCTCATTCTTACAGCATATGAGCACTCATGTGAATCGAGGACACGTGGCTGGTTCATTTGGTATACAGTTTATACATGAAGAAGGCAGAATTTTTATTTTATATCACGCCTTCTAACATGGAAAATGGCAAAGTATCTCACTCTGTTTTAACAAACTAAATTCATTTACTGACCAGCAGTCCTTGAAATTAGTGAATACTATGCTGATGTGGACCACATACATTTGTACCTTGACCTGGACACTCTAAAATGAAAGCAAGACATTTCTGTTTCATTTTCTGTTTGCCTTTCAAAACTTCAGAAAGCTTCCTTTTTTGCTAAACAATGAGCAAGTCAACGATTTGACCTTGACTAACCCATGACTCTCTGCATCGAGAATCTGCTCCGTATATTACCAATCAAAATTACTGCTGCTTCCACGTGAGGTCTGAACCTGGGTGTGGAGGAGAAATTAGCATCTAGGAATGGTAACAACCAAATAGTGAATTTTCTATCAGTTTACTTTTACATTAAAAAAAACACATGTATAACAGATACAGCTATTTGTTGATTTTTGAAAAGGACAATGTTTTGTTTAATAAATTTCATAAATCATAAAGACTAGGTGTTACACTGTATTTCTATGCAGAGTGACTGGTGCACTATAGTGAAGAATAGATTTGTAAATTGAAGACATGAACTCCAAAAATGTCAATGGCATCATAGCAGAAACTCAAAAGTTTGTAAATCAAGGAAGACCTGAGGTAATGCAAAAAAGTAAAATGCAGAATTCTGCAAATACTGGAAATCTGAAATAAAACAGAAAATGCTGGCAATATGCAGTAGATCTGTGAAGAGAGATACCTGACCTGCTGAGGATTTTCTGTATTTTCTGATTTAACTTTATACTACTGAAGCTGCACATTCTGTACCATATTCCAAATCTAATATCACTTCCAATATCCTAATATCCATTTTTGTTTGGATTCTTCTTCATGTAATTTGTGAAAAGGGAAATCAGAACGCTGATTCAAACTATAACAAAATTGTTCATGAACTTTCCCAGTGGTCCATTATAGGAAAACAAGCAAATCAAAGTCCATCTTAAGTACTTGGAGGACCCACAATCAAGGAATTGTTTAAAAAAATAACCAAAATCACAGGTAGTATGGAAGATACTTGGAAAATATGCACTTACTCACCCGTGGCCATAAACTTAATCTACTGAGTCAATGGAGAAAATGGGGATACCATAAGCCCCTGGAACCATTCCATTTCAACCTCCACCAGCTACCATTAAGATTGTAAGAGGGAAATTAATGTCCAAACACTAAACCAGCAAGATGAAAAACACTATGATGCTGCAGGAACACAGCAGACCAGGCAGAATCTGTGGAGAAAAGCAGGCGGTCAACGTTTCAGGTCAGGACCCTTCTTCAGGCAGCGTGGAGCAGTCTCGTGGACCCAGGAGCACACTGTCTTTTTACCATTTGAAGTGACACTCTTCAGATTTTTGGAGCCCTGACTCGACAACATCAGAACTAAGTGGTACGCTGCTCAGAGACTTTGAGATCCACAGAGGATGCTTAAGCTAACAGGAACTGTTTGCTCCAGCAATTAGGCACTGAGATGCAGACTCACTGGGGCCCTCAGTGGTGACGCTGCTGCCAGCAGTCCATCACTAGGAGGCATCCACACAGCCACGACTTGTTCAGTAGAGGTTGGCCATCTCAAGGCAAGAGTCTTTCAACATAGAGCCTACTCCCATGGAGCTTTCAGAGACATCACATCCTACCTGTACTCACAGACTCAGGTTTTCATCACTGAGCTATGTAACACTACTGGAAGATTGTTAGCCACCCTCTCCTGACTGGAATTCTTTCTTTGAACAGGTCAGGGTCATGTTCATTCTCAACTTCCTCACCACAGGATGTTTCCAAGGACCTGCAGCAGATTGTAGCCATGTTTCCCAGAATGCTGCTCGCACCTGCATCAAAGAAGTCAACCTGACACTGTACTCACAAAGCAATGGCTTCATTTACTTTGATTACAACGAGGTACTGGTGGCATCTCAGGAACTGGGATTTGCCCGCATTGCAGGTTTGCCACGAGGGCAGGCAGCCAGTGACTGTAACCATGTAACCACAAAGGTTCACCTTAATAATCCAGAGCTTTTTATTGAGCGAATTTGTGCTTCCTCAATGTGCAGCTGGTTGTAGATCAACAAAAGAATGTCCTTATGGTGCATGTCATACTTCTAGGAAGCACACATGACTCCCTCATTCCTTGCTAGTACCTTCCACAGGGATGGATCCTGGGCCATGAGGTCTAGTGTCCATTTATCTGGTTCCTCAATAAGGAACACTCACCCACCACAGCAGCTGCATGCAAATACAATGAAAGCTATGTATGCACCAGAGTCACAGTGAAGGCCACATGTTATTGTCTACACCAGCCCAGTGGCACATTACAATACTGATCAAGAAGTCGTGGAGGCTTCATTGTCATCTGTTGCATGTGGCACAACCTCACCAGCCAAACTGAAGAACAGAAATGAGACTGGAGCTTGAGGGCATCAAGGTGGAATCTGGGGAGCATCAGCCTTGCTCAGCAAAATAAAATTCTGGAATGTAACATAAGTGACCCTTCACACCAACGTGGTACACCAATAATCACTGGGGAGAGCCCAGATAACTTACAAAACCCCCTCACATCCTGCTGTCCACGTGCCACATGCAACATATGAATGAAGAAATCCCTGATCTGTTACTTTCGTAGCTTGCTATAACAGATGAGGGACATTCTGACTGTTGGAACTCAGACATCAGCATAAAATGTTTTTTTTGTTGAGGATCTCTGCCCCACACGTGTAAAGAATGGTGCACATCATCTCGCACATATAAAGATTTTCTTCCCCACCCCACCCCCCCCCCCCCCCCAAGTCCTTCAGTCAATTTTATTAAGTCTGTGTCCTCCAGCCACCAACAATCTGGTGCCAGGAATCAACAGCTCCACAAGGTGACCATGAATGGTATCACAGAGCCATGACCAACACAGGATGGTAATGCTACGGTGTTATGGTGGACTGGGCAGCAATGCTTTGCCAAGCAAACAGGATGAGTGGCAGTGTGGTTCTACTATCAGACATAAAGATCATTCTGGTTGTATCTCAGCTCTTGAGACATCATTTCACATATTCCATACATGACTAAGAATGATCAGTGATGCCCCAAGTTTCAGAGGAAGCTGGAGAACAGCTGAGAAAGCCAACATTCTTTATACTTAAGGTAGATTTTCTCCCTGTCTCCTCTATGAAGTTTTCAATAGAAAAGACAAATATACCTTAGATTTGAATAAAATGTTTTCTTTATCGACACAAAGTAACATTTTGAATGTGAATTACTAAACCTACATGAAACGTTTGAAAAGTAAATACACTATGAGGTTGACTGATCCTTTAAATAATAGGTTCGTTGATGGAAAAGTCAATGATTTGAAGGTCACCTTGCTTCACAGTATATATACAGTGTAGTCGGCGGATTATTTTAATGTTAAATTACACATTTCAACATCTGACAGATGACTTGCTGCTCAAAATTTCAACAAAGCCAAATCTCGCAACGACACGCTCAAGATAATGAAAGGACTTCAAAACCATGTTGCACACCAGCTAGCATCATTTATCAAGGAGACACAAAGATGAATCATGAAGAGACATGGCAATAATGAAAGGATTTGATGCATTGATTTGATGGAAATGTATACGTCCTGAGACAGCAAGTAATTAGTTCTCGTTGGAAAACTTTGAAGTCACTGGATGTTGGATCAAGTTCCAGCAGATGGAATTGAAAGATTTGAAAACTGTGGGAGGTTCAGGATTGAATCTATTTCTCTGGAATTTCTGCAGCCTGCTTGAATCATTGTCAAAACTCATTTTGTTAGGTGTCTGAATATAAGAGATCTGCAGGATAAATTATATAATCTCCTGAAAAACATTATGGAGACAAAATAAACAATTAATCCACGCCTGCTGATTGAAGTGCAGGCAGCTCACCAGCTTCATGCCATCTGGATATTTTAAAGATTCTGGTATCTAGCCAATGTTTATCAGTAACCTGGCTGAGTGCAATACGAAGAGACCAATAGCATCAATGGTCAGCACCAATTAAACCAGGCTGTGCTGCTTAAACCCAGCCTGTGCTTCTTACAAAACAGGTGTGTGTCTGAATCAGGCACCGGGTGCCCTGCAGAAAGTGAATCGGGGAATGGGAATGTGTGAAGATTGGCTCAGCATGAGAGAGTGAGGGCTCCAGGAATTTGGATACAGCTTTAGATAACTGAGAGAACAGAGAATAACCTTAAGGCAAATACAGTCATTAATTTCCATTTCTCTTTATTTTTGATAAAGCTTGGCAGTAAAGCATCTGCAGAATTGATAAACATTAATAATTTAGTTATAGAACATTAGTAACGTCCACTTATTTGTCAGTTCCTTTTAAAAGAGAGGAACCAAATCATAATTAATCTTCATTTCCTTAGCAGAACAATAAATAATCCAGATGTTACCTCCAAATGAAAGAAGGATCCCATTCTGATATGTATTGGTCATTGAGGTAATACCTCAGGAAAATTGGGTTTGGGGATAACTAGCTTAGGGGTGTTATATGATTAGGGGTCAAACACTTTTCATTTGTATTTTATCCATAAACTTGCAGATATGAGTGTTCCCACAATTATCAAATGATTTGGATTTTTAACATTACACATAGAAATTCTAATTCCAAATTTGAAATAAAGTAATGGGAATCTGTGCTCATGTTCCAAAACCATATTGCAGTATCAGTATACAACTGGTAATATTTTAGGAAGAGAACAACTTACCTTCCGTGCCAATTGTACATGACTGAAATCAGATCTAATGTCCACTTATGTGGCTTTCAGTATGTTGAGAAAGCAATCTCGGAAGATGTCATAACAAATTATCAATTGCTTTAAGATATCAGCTTCTTTTCTCAAAACAATATCCAAAGTATTGTTCTTCTATAAAACTCATCAAGCTATGCCACATTTAATTTTCGGAAAAATTGTAACTATATTTCTTCAGTAATTTACTTGACCATTGGAATCTGTGAAATGCAAATGGTTGTTTCAGCAGAAATGTAAGATAACCAAAGATCCAAGGTAATCACTATTATATCACAGCATAATATAAAGAAGAAATGTTAGTCATTTTACAATTTGAATTTAGAAGTAATACATTATTAATACAGTAAGGCAAAATAGCCATGTAACCATCATTCCCTGCAAAATTAATACTATACTGAATGTCCGAAGTGGACTTCCAGGCAGAGTGATGAAACCCAAAGCACAGAAATCATTTGTGTAACAGCTAAATCCAGACATTTAAGGTGATGTGGAACTCACCTCATCTAATGAAACTAGCTGGCCTTAATGATCATCCTCATCCATAAGTATCTGGTGATTTTATAAATAAAGAACTTAACCACAAGTAAACATTTCAGTGAGTTGTACTTCCACAAAGTTTCTCACCCAGTCTCAGAAGTAAATAAGCATTAAAGTAAGCAACATAATTTGTCTGTGAACCAGTCCTTTTGCACAAGGTATTTCAACAGCATTGTGTTTTAAACTCAAAGGCTGTAGGACTTGTCCACTGAGGAAAGGCTAACCAGGTTGTGCTGACACTCGTTGAAGTTCAGAGGAATTAGTGAACAAAACATTCTGAGGATTTTGAAAGGGTAAATGCTGCCAGAATGTTTAACCTCATGAAACAATCTAGAACTTGGACCCACAGATTCTGAATTTGGGGTCAAGTATTTAAGGCAGAGAAGAGGAGAAAGTTCTTCTCCCAGGGAATTATGAATCTCTGGAATTCTCCACCCCAGTGTTGTGGGAAAAAGTTCTTTCTGGTCTCAAAGGCAGAGGAATCCGGACACAGTCTTTGGATTTTAAAAAGAATTTACTTACAAAGATAAACACGGGAACGGAATGAACAGGGATGGATGCACACTCACACACACACACACACACACACACACACACACACACACACACACACACACACACACACTCAGGTAATTGCGAAACGTGAGGGGAGTCACAACAGGGGTGAAGTGCTCACACACAAACACAGAGTAAACTTACAAATGGTCAGGGAAAACACAATACAGTGCCTGAACCCCCAGTTCTGGACAAGCAATGGCTCTACACTACTGGGAATCTACTTAAAAACACCCCTAAACCCCTGTGGAAGTGCATACTCTTACCAGAGGTCCCTCAACGTGGTTTCGACCCCAGTAGCAATCAAAAGAGGAAGACCCACACACATGTGGCATCCTTTATAGTGCTGGAGAGCTAGGTGGAGCTAGCTCAAGTAATTCAGCAAGTCCAATGGGTCATGGCCAGGTATGAGAGGTATGTACAGAGACCAATGGTCAGGAGTGTGCTGCTAATGGCTGGGTGGGGCTAGGCCCTGACTGACAGTGGTGTCACTTTTGACCAGTACTTGGTGGTGTCACATGACAGCCATGACCTTTGGCATTACACCCAGAGAATCTGGAGGCTAAATAACTGAATATATTCAAGAATGAGCCAGATTTTTGGATTATCAGGGAATCAAGGTTTATAGGGAATAGGTAGAGAAAAGTAGCTGAGGACAAGGTCAGATCAGCCAAGATTTTATTGACTAGTCAAGCAGGCACAAAGTGCCATTTAGCCTTCTCCTGCTGTTATTCCTTATGATATTATGTTACTACGATAATGAACCTTTGAAGTTCTCCACCCCACGTGATTGAGAATATTCAAGATTGAGATCAGTGGATATTTAGAATCCATGGCATCAAAGCCTATTGGATTGGTGGCAAAGTGGAGGTGAGGTTGAAGATAAGCCATGATCTTGTGCAAGGGCCCCTCTCCCTGCTGTAACCATTCTGTGATTCTGGTAACAGTAGAGCAGGCTCAGGGGGCCATGTAACCAATCCTGCCACTGTTTCTTATGTTCTTCCTCTCTTATGAAGGGAACTCAATTATTTAAGCCTATTCCTGGACTTCAGCTCATCATTGAACATATATTTATTTGGATTGAGCAAGAAAAATTCCAAATCTGGTGATGGCTTTAGCTGTGAAAGGTTCTTTATGGATGATGGTGGAACTACAGAGCATTTTTAACATTCTCTATTCTTGTTCTAATTTTTTGATTTTTATATTTATGCAGAGCATTTAAAAATGAATCAGTGACAAGGCAATTAACTATCTTTGCTGATATATCTATCTTACATATTCATTAAAGTGTGCGTGGGTGGAGGAGGGTTCAAAGGTTTTTAATTTTTCCTTTTTTCTGATCACAATTTAATTTCATTGGAGACACAAGACACTGCAGATGTTGGAATCTGGAGCAACAAACAATTCTGCTGGAGGAACTCAGCAGGTCTAGTAGAGTTTCCTGATGCAGGGTTTCGACCTGCAACATTGACAATTCCTTTCCTCCCACAGATGCTGCTTGACCCACTGAGTTCCTCCAGCAGATTGTTTGCCAGTATACCAACTACCTTCTACATCAGAACAGGTTGGGCAGCTGTTATGGGGAGAGACATAATTATTGCTTCATTAGAGTCAGTTATATTAGCCCAAATCATATCCAAGCACAATTAAACACTATTTCAAAGGTCACACTTTACTGGCCATGCAACTCCCAATACCCCCAAGGTCTTGTTGCCCCATGACGTGGGGCAGTCCTTGTGTGGACCAGGTTCAAATGCCAGAACCTGAAACCCTAGCCCCAGTCTCCTCTAATGGCCTTGTAACAGCTTGTATTGTCAAAGGCTTTTTCAGCCAACTACATTCTGCTGATAATCAGATTTAGAGAAAGTTGAAGTACATTCTATGAGTTTTTTTAAAAAGTGCATTTAAAAAAATAAAAGAAATAAGTTTAGGTAAAATACACTGAATTACTGTAAATTTATTAAAAACATAAATGGTGAAATAAAAAAAGAACACAAGCAACCTTCTGTTTCATTTAATGAAGGTTGATCAAGCATTAGACATGCCAGCCTAAAGCTGAGGAGCCTGATGTGAAGTGTATCCAGCTTCTCAGCTCAGGTCGATCTTGAACCTCCCCTGGACTCAGAGGTGAGTTCAGCAGTGGGAGAGAGGTTAGATCGGTCAGCGTCTGATCTCCAGTACATTTAGGACTTCCACCTGCAATAAGCAAGCACAGACGTTATGACATTGGCCCATGGGAAGGACAAAGCTAGCAGTTCTCTTACAACCCACCTACCAAAGTTATGTGTGATCAATCGCACCTTATCTTCAACCTCACTTTAAAGAAAAAGTCTTCTCTTAATCTTACTTTCAGAAATAAAAATAGATCCATGCAAGTTGAATTGGTACCTAATTTGAGATCTTTACTGTAGATACATTACAGCCACTCTCCAATTCTCATTATGTGTATGAAATTTAGATGCTCAAACCTATGCACAGAAATATCAATGGAAAGGAAAATCAGACTGGATTTAAGATGGACTGCTAATTTGCTCATGTTTATTTTGCACTACCATCAAAAACTAATTTCATGCCCAAAGATTCTGGTTTGTAAGTCAATTAAAATTTGTTGTTACATATTCTGGCACATTAGCTTTAGCAAATATAGTTTAAAATCATTGTGATAAAAAGACAGCAAAGCCCTAAAAGTTAGTTTACTTATGCCTCTGTTGATAACTTATCTAAAAGAGAATTCCAGATATGGCTCTGGTTATGCCTTGGGAATTGCCCTGGTAACTTAGATCCTTAGCTAAGGGCTGATGTTCTGCCCTAGCAATGTAATAGGATCCAGAGGCCAGCACCATTGCACTCTGATGTGAGTTCAAATCCCACTGTGGTAGCTGGAAATTTATGTTCCATGAAGCTAAATAACTCTGGAATCTCGGATGGCATGATGGGGCAGCAGGTAGTGCTGCTGTCTCACAGCTCTGGAGACCTGCAAACTTTGCACATTCTCTCTCGTCCAAGTACCCCAGTTTCCTCCCACATCTGATGGGTTAATTGTCTGATGTAAATTACCTAACTGAGTTAACTAACAGCAAAAAGGGGCAGGGTTTCTGAGTACGTGTTAGCACAAGCTGCAGAGGTTCAGGTAAATAAGGAGAGTGGAATGAAATTGATGGGATTGCTGTCCAGGAAGCCAGCATGGATCTGATGGACCAAATGACTTCCTTCTATTTTCTGATCTGTGCAAGGTGTATGTACCAGTATGACCATATTGTTTCTAAAGCTGCCATGATATACAAACCAGTATGACCATATTACACCTAAAGCTACCCGAGATATATGAATTAATTTGACCATATTATATCTAAAGCTGCCCTTTCAAATTTGTCCTTTGACATGCTTTTCATAAATTCCATAACCTTTCACTATAATGGACTGAATACAGCATTTGTCCAATTAAACATCCCACCTTGTACCACATAAAAATAACTTGCTATAAGATAACTTTCTGTAAAATAACTGTAAAACAACTTGTTCTCCCATCTACTTCCCACAAGAGACCTTGATATTTCTTGCAGGATTGGATCCAGAGGTAATACTCCACACATAGCCTCAAACTAATACCCAAATGGAGAAATGAATGAGAAGAAATAATCTCACAAATGTGACCATGAAAACACCTCATTAATGGACAATTGATGTAGAATTTGACACTGGAGCTTGGGCAAAAAACTAATATACAAAAGCTAAATTGCCTGCAATCTATTTTAAAATCGTTAATAAAAGTGTTAGTTATGCCAATAAAAACTGACAAATTTATGAATCATGATGGTACAAACGTAATCTTTATTTGTGCACAGACACTATTAATAATTATCAAAGCTCTGCTTTTGTGCTTTCACTTCAAAAATATATAGGCTTCTATATAACTTACATGACCGTGATGTTTGAAACATGAATAAAGCTCAAAATAGTAATTAAGCAATGAAGGAATGCTCCCATTGTTTTTTTTGGTAAAGGGCTAATTCTAACACTGTACTGAGTACAGCCAAGCTCAATAGCATCCACTCATATGGGCTTTAGGGAAACTGATTTGGAGGAACCTGGGTACCAATAATAGAGGCAGCTCATTTTTCAGATATTATCATCTGGTTATATGTCCACGTTTAAAATTATTCATTGAATCATTGGCATACAGGACAGAAGAAGATACTTATCCTATTGACCCTGCTTGTGCTGTCCTGTCTCTCATAGACCTTTGGCAATCATCCTATAGCTTGTTGTCATAAGGACATTGGAAGTAGATGCAGGAATAAGCCATTCAGTGCCTTGATCCTGCTGCTCTTTGGCTTCAACTTCACTTTCCTCTCATGACCCTATGTCCTTTGATTCCCTTAATATTCAAAAACCTATCAATTTCTATCTTGAAGATAATTAGTGGTTGAGTCTACACAGCCCTCTTGACTGCATAATTCCAAATATTCATTACCCTCTGGGCAAAGAAATTTCTTCCCATTTCAGATGACATGCAGCAAGAAATTAGAAAGACAAATGGTATGTTGTTTTTTATTGAAGAGGATTTGGGTACAAAAGTAAAGATGTGTCACTGCAGTTAGATAGGATTCTGGGCAGACAACATCTGGAATACTATGCATGGATCCCGTCTTCCTGCCTAAGGAAGGGTGTATTTGTGATTCAAGGGGGTGTTG
>JARFYF010000112.1:18461278-18475244 GCA_030265395.1 Rhina ancylostomus | reverse complement strand
AACAGTCTCTTAAAAGACCCTATCGTATCCGCCTCCACCACCGTTGCCGGCAGCCCATTCCACACACTCACCACTCTGAGTAAAAAAAAACTTTCCCCCGTCACTTCCTCTATACCTACTCCCCAGCACCTTAAACCTGTGTCCTCTTGTCACCACCTTTTCAGCCCTGGGGAAAAGCCTCTGACCAATACCTGATCAATACCTCTCATCATCTTATACACCTCTGTCAGGTCCCCCCTCATCCTCCATCGTTCCAAGGAGAAAGGGCCTAGTTCTGTCAACCTGCTTTCATAAGGTATACCCCACAGTCCAGGCAGCATCATCGTAAATCTCCTCTGTACCCTTTCTATGGCTTCCACATCCTTTCTGTAGTGAGGTGACCAGAACTGAGCACAGTACTTCAAGTGGGGTCTGACCAGGGACCTATAAAGCTGCAACAATACCTCTTGGCTCCTAAATTCAATTCCCTGATTGATGAAGGACAATACACCATATAATATAATGTTCTATTTCAGATTTCTGGCATCTGGAGCTATTTGCTTTTGGATATACCAGAAGTGTTTCTTAGGCTTACTCTTACGCAGTCCATTCACATTTGAATTCTCTCCAGAATAAGCCTCCATGTATCTCTCTCCAAATCAGCCCACTGCCCATATCCTTGAATTTCTTTTCCCCTCATACTTTCCCAGCCTGTCATTTACCTCTTTGACTCAAGTTCCACACTTTAATCATTCTCTAGGTACATGTCCTGATGAATCCTTATCAAATTTATTAATTATCATTACTCCTTCAACTTTCTAAACAGAAGCACCACCTCTACATTTATCAGACCCTTTTATAATTTTAGAGACTTCAATTGGGTCATACAAAAGCTCTCTTCCAGAAAGTAAATTGCAGTGAGGCCAACCTCTACCAGGTTAATAAAGCAATCTCTTTTGGCCGCATAAGTTCCATGGTTTCCCAGCCCACCTCCAGCATATTCACGAGGTGTAAGTTGAGTCACATTGGTCTTTATGTTATTATTCCACAGCAAAATATCAAAGTAATCAGCCTTTTTTTTCATTGATATGTGGCATATGAGAAGCCTCAAGACACTGTAAGAACACTGAAAAAACAAGTCTGTTGTTTCGTCGCTTTTGGTAAATGTGGGCCACAAATCTTCTGTCGAATGAGATTCCCCCTCGACGCAGATCGGTGCAACAATCTGGTTTCAATTCACAGTACCTGTCAACAAGTTCATCTATGACATCTAACAGCCAGGCTTCCCAATTAAGAAAGAAGTATTCAAATACTCTGAATCTGCTGGTTTTACTTTTAATATCATCCATGTTAAGAGTAGCATTTAATTCATACCTTAACAAAGGCCACCCCATTTGGTGATATGGTGATATCGTTCCAAAGCTGGTGAAGTAATTCTGGAGGCACTCTCTGGGAAGTGCAGCCAAATTTAAACTCTTCTTCTCTGATAAAAGACAAATAAAAACAATGTTTTATAGTCCACTTCTGTGCTTTTCTTGAGATTGTGAAGGGCTAGGTGATGCTACATGATGAGGTAATGGGACATTTACAAGAGCCTCTCTCCTTTTCCCCAATTCTGAAACAAAATACTCAAATAGTTTGTACTCCTAAGCCAAAATCAGCATGAAAAGCCACAGAATGCTGGAGAAGAGCATCCAGATAGACTTCCCACAAGTTCCAGATGTGAGCACTGCTGTTGAATGGAATGGGGTGAGGTGGGCAGAGAGGATATTTTTGAGACCACCTGCAGATTCCCACAAAATGCAAACATACTTCAGAGAGGCAATTCAATAATTCAACTTGCTGGCAAGAGTATGGGAATATTTCTAAATAGGTTGAAACGCGAGCAAATTACTCCATTTTGGCTAATAACAGCTGCACAATATCCGAGGGGCTTCACAAACCACATACTAAACTGCAGACAATGAATTTTAATTGAGATTTTTTTTGAGTTGCACAGCAAAGCTTTACTTCATTTCTTGTGCAAGGTGAATTTTTATTTCTTACTTCATTATAATGATTGCATCAAAGATTTTAAGTTTAACACAAAATCTGCTCATTTCTTTGGTTATTTGAACAGAATGCTAGTATGCAAGATATCTGTAGTATTGGTGGGAGATTACAATTCAATGTGGAGTGAAATACAAACTAGTCAAAAGCCCACATTTGGACAGATTTAAAAGTTTTATTTGAACCTAGCCCAATCCAACCCCATTACAATTGGTCACAGCAGATACTAGAAATGGCTACATAATTAGAAGGGAAATATCTTACTTCCCAAGGTAGTCAATGTTGCCCAGGCATGTGGAATAACAATAGTTGTAAGCTATGATGATTGAGGGGTACAGGGACTGGAAATCCAAAACCAGGACTGAGTTGCTGTAGAAGCGAGATTCCGGTTCCATCACAAGAGGAATGCACTGGGGAGCTCTCATACGAGATCGCTGCTGGACGCTGGGAGTTATAGCAATATAGTTCATTGGTTTGGCAAAACGCAACATCATCGATTCCACACGATACTGCAAAAACAGGAACATGTTAAGATCAACTATAACAAACGAGGTTTTGGTTTATAGGTATGTGCTTTCCCTGCTCCCCGTCCTGAATGCATTGATACTTTCCTTTGGGGTGATATTCCCAAAGCACGAATGGCCGGAGGGAATTCAACCACAGTGGGAGCACGGTGTGCACACTGATCATGGGTTCAATCAAACACTTTTTATACATTTACTTTATATTAGACATGTTTCATTAGGGTGATTGAATAACTTTGGAGATGTTTGCCAGAGAATGACAGCATCATGGGTGTGATAATCTGAGGATTAAAACAAGGATGGTGTGCCTTCAGTTTGAAACAACATTTGGAAGTTGTCACATGCAGGTGTGGCTTAATTTGGTTACAGCAGGAAGTTTTTATTTCAAGTTTTTTTTAAAAAGTTTTAATTCCAGCGTACATTTAATCACATTTAATTCAGCTAGTGCAAGCCTCAGAGCTAGTTTTTTTTTGGATTAGCTTTGCACACACAGAGATATTATTCACAGAGATACATGACCTCTCTCTCTTACTCAGGCCGAGTTCTGCCAACATTCTCGTAAATCTTCTTTGCATTCTTTACAGTTTAATGACATCTTTCATTTGAAAGGATAACCACATGGTAAACAATACTCCAGGTGTGGCCTCACCAACATTTTGTACAATTGCAACATAATGCTTCAATTTCTGTACTCAGTGTCAGACTGATGAAGGCCAGCATGTCTTCTTCACCACCCTGTCTACCTGTGACACCACTTTTAGGGAACTGGGAACAGGGGATAGTAGATTATCAGAGTTTGCTGCAGTTTGTTGTGGTATCACATTCACAGTCCATTGCTTGAAGTATTAGCTGTGTGGATAAAGTGCAGAGAAGTTAACAGTTTGAACTGACATGTCTTTTGTTCTGCATACCCGAGCTTTAATTTGTGAAACAGGAATGAACTTTGACAAAATCTGCCAGTCCAACAATATGCTTATTTGTAGTTTAGAAAAAGAAAAAGCACAAACTCACAATATATATTGAGATATTTCTGGGATTGAATTCACCACTGCTTATTAGTCTGATTTCAAATTTTGAGTTAGGAGATTTCGTATGGTGGATTAATCACTTTCTTTTAGATACAGTTGTGCTCATCTATGAAAGCCTAAAAATGGTTTGCACTGGGGGCATGTGAAATGGTGCTGGATACCACAGTGGGTGTGTAGGTGTGATTGGTTGCAAGGGAGGCTATGAACTGTGGAAAGAGACTTGCCAGTCATACACCCAACATCCTACCATCCTTACACCAAGGGATCAAACATCTAATTATAACTAATCTAACTTTGTGAGAGGCAGGGTTATAGACAGGTTAGTGAATGGGCAGCAGCATGCCAAATGAAATACAATTTACATGGTTTTTTTCTTTAAAAAAAGTAAAACCCATGGAAAAAACTGGGGTCAGAAGAGACTGCAGATGCTGTAATCTGGAGCAAAGAACAAACTGCTGGAGGAACTCAGATCAAGCAGGGCATTGAGTACAAGAGTTGGCAAGTCATGTTACTCTGTACTGACTCAATGTAACTGCACTGTGTAATGAATTGACCTGTACAATTGGTTAGTAAGACAACCTTCTCACTGAACCTCAGTACAAGTGACAATAATAAACCAATACAGCTGTATAGGATGTTGGTGAGACCACACCTGGAGTATTGTATGTAGTTCTGGTCACCATACTATAGTAAGGATGCGATTAAGCTAGAGAGGGTGCAGAAAATATTCACAAGGATGTTGCTGGGACCAGAGGGCTTGAGTTATAAGGAGAGACTGGATAGGCTGAGACTAGTTTTCCTGGAGCAAAGGAAGCTGAAGGATGACCTTATAGACATTTATAAAATGATAGATTGGTTTATTATTGTCACTTGTACCAAGGTGCAGTGAAAAACTTGTCTTGCATACCATTCATACAGATCAATTCATTACACGGTGCATTGAAGTAGAACATAGTGCATTGAGGTCGTACAGGGCAAAAACAATAACAAAATAGAGTGAAGTTTCATTGCAGGTAGACTGCAAGGTCAAACAAGGTAGATTGTGAGGTCAACAGTCCATCTCACCATATAAGGGAACCATCCAATCATCTTATCACGATGGGATAGAAGCTGTCCCTGAGCCTGATGGTATGTTCCCTCAGCCCTGTGACAAGGCAGGCCCAAGTGAATTTCTTGATTGGCCTGATTTGACATAGAACTTTATTTCAAGTTAAATTGATTTTCAATTACTGAAAATAACCAGTGATCCAAATCCAGGCACACACCAGCATGTGTGCATCATCACTAGAAATGTTCAAACTGTCCTGGTGACAGAGTGTTCAAATGACTATTACACTGACAAAAGATATCCAGCATTTGATATAAGATTTTAAATAGTAATGGGACTCCATGCGAGAACCTCTTTACCACCATTTCACTAATTGCGCAGGCAAACATATTTAATAAACAACAAAGTCTGTGGATTTTGCAGTGCTACCGTTCTGCAGACACCATAACTAAGCACAAAGGGTCTGTCAAAACCATCTCAGGAATGCTATGCTCTGCTGGTTATGTTGGTTGAGCATGCAAATAGTAAGTCTCTAAAGAATTGACTAAGACTCCAGGACATAAAATATTTCATTTTGTTTCATCTGCCAACTTGTCTTTAATTCCCTACATGTCAGGTTTCATAAACTAGGCAGACTTGTGAAGAAAATAACCTGAAGAGAACTGGAAAGAAGAAAAGTGGGTGAAGAAAAGAGACCAAGAAAGAAAAACGAATTGCTTTGAAATAGAACATGAGTGAGGAAATGCTTTAAAATGATGGGTCTTTGCACTGGCAAAAGTATGAGTACATCTGTGGAAATGGGTTAAGGTTATATTATGGTATTATTTTGCATGTTTAAAATGTATTCAACATTAAATGGGATGCTCTTCAATCCAGAATCAACATTGTTTTCCAAAACAGGATCCATAAGATTCAGGAACAAGGTTAGGAAGAACATCGGTAAACATAGCTGGGGGAAAAAAAATTCATAAGATCCACATTAAATCAATTTGGTAGTTTTAAGTGTGATGTTGCTGAATTCTGTCTACCTTATTCAAAAAATCTACAATATTTTCAATAAATGTAAGTGGATCAAACATGGAGAGAATGAATGAATCTGTTTTATAGCTCTATACAACTATTTTAGTTCATTTTGATTTTCTAAAGCAATTTAGTTTTTTTGCTGGGTGAGAAACAGCTGATGATTGAATCATTTTGTAATTCAACTAAATTTAAAATCCAGTAAGTATCTATTCAATAAATTGAAGAGGTTCTAAAGATTAATTTCTATGATATCATTGAACAGTTTAAAATGGCATTTTTAATTCAAATAAAAAGCTCTCATGCAAACTCCTACATCATACTGATTACATGTTAAGGGTGTTTCATTAGCTATAAAGCTCTTTGGATTATCCTGATGTCATGGAAGGCAACATACATACACATGCCTGTCTTTAATCTTTTATTAACATTCAAACATGCAAAATTAAGTTACTGCAATAGAACTGCTACAGTCACTCCATTAAAATATATGAATCACACAAAAGCAATAGATTCACACAGATAATAATGTAAGACATTTTGTTATGTTCTCCCCAAAGAGACCAAAGACTACTTTCAAAGTGTAGAGTAAATTAGGCTTTCAAACCTTGCACTGTGCTTGTTGTCCTTCCAATCCCAAACAGTATGGATTTTTTAAGAGTCTTGTTACGTTATACATTAAAGATGATCTATTGCAATGAAGTAATCCAAAATGTATCCTATTGAAATATTTCTCCAGTGGGAAAAAAATTAGAAATTTTGAGGATGCATCAAGCGTTATGTATAGGTACACCTACTGAAGGGTTGTGTGTACAGCTTTGAAATAAATGCATGTGAGAGGAAAAAAGGCGTAGGATATCCAAGGATGATGCCTTCTCAAATGCTTGGGTTGTCAGCTCTGAGAATGAAGACGATATTTTTCTAATTAGACAGCTAGGGCTTCCTCCACTGCTTCCTCCCAGCCATTGAAGACGTGCTCCCTGGATCACAGAATGGATTTTGTCTGTCTGCGGGACTGTGGCTTTGATCTTCACAGTGCAACAGTTCAGGGACCAGCACCACGTGGCCTTTTTTCAACCTCACTAAAGCCTCTAACTCCATCAATTGGGAGACTCTGTGAAGCAGCTTCCTCAAATCCAGCTGACCCAGAAATTCATCTCTACGTTTGCTTCAGGATGACATACAAGCTCAACAAATGATCCACAACAGAGCCAATTCCAGAGACATCTGCTTCAAGCAAGGGTGTTTCATTGCTCTGACACTTTTCTCAATTTTTATTGCTGTATTGTTGCACCTTGGCTCCCCTAGAGTGAAACTGATCTACAGGCTGAGGGGAAACAGTTCAACCTATGGTGTCCACACTCCAAAACCTGGGTCATACCAAAATCAGCAGTATTCAGCCACTTGCAGTTGTGCTCATTCAGAGATGGAGCTCCAAGTCATTGTTGACTCATCCACTGAAGCGTATGAGAGGACGGACCGTATACTTAACATGTGCAAGGCAAAAGTCCTCGATCAACCTGTCCCTCTTTACAAAAACACCCTGCAGGGTGAGGCTCTGGAAAATGTGAACCACTTCCCACATCTTGGCAAGGGCCAGCATTGTTGATGAGACTTACCAGTGCTTTCAGTGCTCTGGTGTAGCCTTTGACAGTCTGGGGAAAAGGGTATTTGAAGGTCAAGACTGCAAACCTGATGTAAAACCCATGGTCTATCCATGCCCTCCTGTAGACTTGGACTACCTGCAGCAAGTATCTCAAGGCACTGAAAAGATTTCACCAAAGCTGTCTCTGCAAAATGCCCCAAATCCATTGGAAGGGTGAGCAAACTTCAGTATCATCTCCCGCACTGACATTCCCAGCAGTGAGGCCCTCATTACACCCAGCTGACTCCAACGGGCAGGGCCCATTATTCATTTAACCAACACCAGACTCCCAAAACCTATGCTCTAATCCAAGTCTAGACTAGTACTCGGTATTAGAAATTCCATCCCCAAGACACCCATGATGGACTTTGATATAAGGCAAAGCTGGGCGCAAAGAACTTTCAGTCAAAGCTGTAATGAGTTTTTACAGTATCCAAATGCCTCTGACATACAGTGACAATGACTTTAACAAAGTTAGAGGCACAGATATCTTATTGTAAAATTCCAAGAATACCTAGCATAATGGTATAAAACTGTTTTGCAATTTTATGCAAATATTTGTAATTTCAATGCATAAATAATTGCATAAGGTGAATTAGGCCTGAAGATTTATATTTCTGTATTGTATGTATTATTGGTTGATGCACTTTACAAAGCTGCAGTAAGAAATGTTGTTTTGCACAATGCAAGTTCTTGTATAAATAAAGTGCCATTGTTAGTTTAAATGACTGGCTATCCTTCAGTGTCCTAAAGAATGAAAGAGAAAATATTGAGACATTTGCAATATGCCATCTTAAACACTGTTAAAAGTTGTATAAAATTAAACCCAGTATAATTTTTGTCATATTTGTTCATTTTTGTCCATTTCATTCGAACAGACAAGAATTGAGTACTTGTGTGTGAAAATAATGAGTTATTTTTATTATCAACTCTTTCATTAGAACTGAAATCTGAATCCAAAATAGTGTTTGTAAAACTTCTGTCCAAAGGCACTGGTTACACCAAGTGAAAGGTATGTTACAGGATGGCACAGTGGTGCAGGTAGGGGACCTGCTTCCTCCCATCTCAAGCAGATGGGGTTCAATCCTAACCTTTGGTACCATCTGTGTGAATGTGTCAGGTTCCCTTGGGTGCTCCAGTTTCATCTCTGTGCTGTATGGCTCTATGACAGAATTAAGGTCTTCGGACCATGTTAGCTGCAGCAGTGGGAGGGAGTTTAGATTATTCAGGGTAAAAATATAAGAGAAGCCCAGATGGCTTTTGCAATATCTTTCAATGTTATTAACTACAAAGTAAAGAACAATGCATGATGTTTTCTGGAACAGTGCTCTAATTATGCCATTTATTTCCTACAAATTTCCACCTGAAATGCTCCACCTTGTAAATGTCAGGAGTTGTGATCCAATAGGTCCGATTATTGATCAGTTCCACAAAGATGCAACTGCCTACCATTATTAATTAAATAGGAAAATTTTCTATAGACGTTTGAGAATACATTTGGAACTAGACACTCCCTTCCACAACCAGCTGTTTAATTTTGAGGTTAATATGATTGTTTAGGACCTTCCACTTTTTTATGATGTTTTGAAAACAGGAGTTAAAATGGTCTTTTTTAATAATTTCATTGTTTCCAGCAGATAATAAAACATCTCCCATGACTCAAATGTCTAGTAAAGTTAATCCAGAAAGCAAAGCAGTGGTAGTTGCAAAGTTTTCAATTATTGTATGTGTCCAATATAATACATTAATAAACCAAACCACGTATCGTATTTTTGGCAAGAATTATACACAGTGCAAGTGTTTGCTGAACTCGTATTGGTGTATGTATATAAAAGCATAAAACACACCTGTAAGAAAATAAAGCATGTACATTTACAATGGATTCAAACAGCTGTGACATTCAGAGCTGCTGATAGACCTGAAGTTATTTTCTTTAATGTGGTTCCATTATTGTCAAAAGCAGAACCTATGATAGAAGAACTGCAAGGCAGAAAATAACAGTGGTTTATTGCTCACTGACTCATCTTTCTGTACCACATTATTGACTCGCCTTTCTGTGCTAATATTTGCAACAGAAGTGCAGAGCCCTGGCCAAAAGAAAATTTATCTTTCTTCAGCAAAGAGAAAAAGATTAAACTTTTTTTTCTTTCCCTCCGTCAATCTTCATCATTAAAGAATGTGCATGTTTTCATACACTCTGTCAATGCTTCTCTTTGGTCAATTTTTGACCCATTCCAACCGAGGATGGGGAAATCGGTCCCTTGAGAAAGACCAAATGCAAATGATCCTGTTTTCTTTAGAAAAGAGGAGACTATAAGATGACCTGATTCATATTATCAAAAATATGGAAATAATTGATATGGAAGTAATAGATGGAAGTGATTCAAACAAATTGGAGAAGAAAATTCAAATCTTGTTAAGAGTAAGAAGGAAAGTCAAGGTAACATTAGTTAGCAATGGTAATAAAAACATAAATACAGAGGATATTGAAGTGGAGCCTTCTTGCACAAGTATTCAAGTGCAAGAATCAACCATATAGATGCCATGACCATCTATTCCTGCTTCTATCTGATGTAGATTCCTTGTCCATTCCATCCATTTTCAGCCAATACCCTCCAATTCATATAACATTTGAAACTGGGGTTCAAATGCAATGATTTAGCATTGTTGCTGCCCTATTCTTTAATCGATATCTAAAGCTGATTTAATTCAGCACAATCCTTCATCTTAAATGGCAGACAAAGTGACATCCACTGAAACATTTGACATTCTTGCAGTTCAGATTCTGTGTTTCTGAAGATTAGACAGACCTTTCTATACACAATTATAATTACAAACTGCAAGCTGTTAGGGACTATAATTGTCATACTTCATGAAGGATTCCTGACAAGCTGACACAGGATGAGCTTGACATTTTGCTAACCAAAATTAATTTTGAGACCTTTGAAGGAACATTGAATTATATTATAGTTTTTTCATTTAAAATGCAATATTTGGTTTCAGTGTCCTTTGACAGAGTACATAGAGTTCTGACGGTGATAAAGGATTAGAGCATGTCAAAATCTGATTAGCATCAAATGGGAGCTATTCTGGCAAATCAAATTCTCATGATTGAGATTCTATAGCATAACAAGAAGAGATGTGGATGCAATTGAACATCTGCAGTCAGAATAAAATTTATTTTCTCACAAATATCATCATTTCAATTTCATTGATGTTGCTTGTGTGCAAAAAAAGTTCTGTTCCATTAAAGTTGACAGTTTCACAGCTACTCTCTTTAGAAATTGAAATGCAGATGGAAGCAATTGACAACCAGATTGAATGAATACTTTTGCTAACCTAACATAGAGATGTGGACCATTATAGGGAAATATTTGTAATTTCCACTAAATTACATGCAAAAAGTTACCTCTTTTAAACCCAGCAATACTTTGATAAATGAAATGAATGACGGCAAATTGACAACAACAAAAGGTAGAAAGCACAGTTTTGGTATCCAGCAATTCCAAATCAAGAGACTCATGAGGATCATGTAAAGTATTTGTATGGTGGGGAAGTAAATGCTTTTTAGTTCTTCAAAATATAAATATTGTTGGTTATACAGATGAGAAGAAACCTTCTGATCTCCAAAGCTGCTGCTGTTTCAATTTAACTACTTCCAGATGATTCAAGACACTTTGTTATTTATTCATTTTCCAGGTGGGGACATACCAGCATTCACTGCCTGCCCCTAATTATTCTTGAGAGGTGGGCAGCCACCACCTTAAACCACAACAACCCTCCAATGAAGTTGCCCCGACAGCAAGTGATTTCCAGGGATGTTCTCAAAGTCTCCTTGGAGGGAAAAGCTGTAACATCCTCTTGGTCTTATGGGAATTCCTGCTGTGTCCAATCAAATGGACACAGAGCATCCAGAAAGGCACTAAGCACCTTGGGTCCTTTGAAACAGGAGCACATGGAAGCCAGTTAAAAGTGAATCTCCCAAACAACCCAACCACCTGACCCATCCAGCAACCCCTGCTCCAACTGAGGAAGGGTCTGCAGAACCCCTAGGACACTTTAGCCACCTCAGAACCCATGAAGCTGAAGTGCATGCAATACATCCTTGACTCTAAAGGGTTGCTTAGGAAAGAAACTGTCCTAAAGCTGTCGGGTGGGGATTTAGACTCTGCAGTGATAGAGGAACGACAAGGTATTTCTGAGTCAGGATGTGACTGGGAGGGAAACCTGGTGATTGTAGTATTCCCATGTACTTGCTACTCACCTTAGCGGTAAAGGTCATGGGTTTGGGAGGTTCTGTAGGAGTAGTCTGGACTAATTACAATGTACTTTCTAGATGATGCATTTGGCAGCCCTGGTGCATGGGGAGAGGAAGGAAGGAACTTTCAGGATGCTCATCAACTGCGCTACTTTATCCTGGATCTTATCAAACTTCTTAAGTTTTGTTGGAGATGCACTCATCCAAGCAAGTGGAGACTATTCCATCATTCTTTTGACTTGTGCCTTAAAAATGGAGGGAAGGCTTTGGGGTGTCCATATTCTGATGCTTAGGTTGCCTTTCTCAGGCATGGATCTGTCAGTGAGGATCTGGGAAATAAAAGGCTGCAAGTGCCTCCTTGTGCTTGGGTTGAGGTCAAGTTTTAAGTTTATTCTTGGGTAAACCTCAGGGAAGAGGAGTGGGAGAATGGACCTCAGCAGCAGTCAATATTTAACAGGTTACCTGGATCTCAATGGGAAACAATGTTTGGAGTTTCTGCACTTAAGCAGGGATCTCTTCACTGAAATCTCCCATAATTTGCAGCCACAACTGCCAACTCAAAGCAGGGCAAATAGCGAATGGCCAATGATTGTTACAGTGCTGAAGCAACAAGCATATGGGGTTCGTACTGGAGATATCTGGGGTGCACTTTACATTAGTGAGATCACAGATGCTCTTTAACTGAAGAGAACTTACTACATTCCATTCACTCTTGCCAGAAGCCAACAGGTGAAGAGTACCACTGATCACACACGCGTTGTTTTGAGGCTGTCACATCTCAGTTCTTCCACGTACTGGAACCAAAAGGGATTCCGCTCTTGATGTCCAGCTGGTGCAATGGTAGTCAGCAAATCACACAGGTCAATGCCCAGCGTCCTGGAAGCAGACACCTTGGCTTCATTCAGCAGTGGTCAACCATCCCAGCTGCACCTGAGCACTGATGCAAATCAAAGGATGTCCACTGGGTTGATGGGGTTTTCCACTGTCGCACAGCCCATGCACACACCCCATGCAGTGGGGGGCCTGATGTTACACAATCCATGATAGAGTAACTCCCCACTCATGTGCTGAGAATGACACCTTTGTCCGAACTGTTGTGGAGGAACCTTTGCTGTACTCAGCCACACGGGGGTCAAGTTCATGATGGTCTGCTACATAACCTCGTCATCATGAGGGCCCTGGCTTTGCCAGTAGCTACAAAGCAGCCTAAAGGCAGAAGGGTGAGGAAGAGATGGGGGAAGAAGAGGAAGTGGATGAGTCAACCAAGTCGGCCCATTTCTGCCCAGGCTGTTTGCAAAGGACTCATTCCAGTGGAATGCCAGCAACCAATGCCCCATTCACTAAAGCCCCACTCACCAAAGCCCCACTCACAAATGCTCCACTCACCAATGCCCCATTTTACCATCCCCGTGTCGCTGATGAGCAGAGAAACTGGTGCAAAAATCCATTACAAGACAAAATTCCAAACTCCATATGTGAGTTGATTAATCAAAGTTTATCTGCCCTTCACGTGTGTTTCCCTATCCTGGTGCTCCGACTCAATGCTTTCTCCAGGGCTGCAGCACAGCCAGCAAACATAGAGGAGGCTGAAGGTGACCTTATGCCATGACCTTCTCTAGCTCTGTGCTGAGAACCAGTGCAGCATCTAGCATCTCAATGTGGGGTTTCAGCAGCTGGCCTGGTTGGCTGCAAGGTGTGAATGGGAGGTTGAAAGTGGTCAGTAGGCTCTGCCAAACAGTGCCTCAGCGATCCTAGTAACCTGTGAAAGATGGATAGATTGTTGGACTGCTGTGACACCCTGCAACCCCCATGTTATCATCTATGATGATAGCAGTGTCACTTTCTATCTCCTCCAAAGCATTCAGTGCTGCAGTCCATAATCTCCCACAATGTACCATTCTTCAGTTAGCCAGGTCAGATTTTGTTTTATTCCAAAATAAACTTTATTCATCATGAAAAACAAACTATATGCAACAATAGAACAGTGCAAACCTTTTCATTCATGTATGGATCAATCATTAGTGTTACCTTATTAAAAAAACCAGCACCAATGCCACACCATGTGGCTCCCTGAAGTGCTACCCCAATTCCATATTTACAATATTTAAGGGGCTTCCTCACCTGACCCCACCCCTCCCTCTCCAATGGCAGAAGAACCCTAAATTCTAGTCGTTCCCCACCGAGCCCTTGCGTTGGCTGCACCCAGCTTCAGTTCGTCCCTCAGCACGTACTCCTGCAACCTGGAATGTGCCATTCAGCAGCATTCCCCTATGAACAACTCGCAGTGCTGGAAGACTAACAAGTTTCAGGCAGACCAAAGGGCGTCTTTCACCGAGTTGATGACCTTCCAGCAGCAGTTGATGTCCGTCTCCGTGTGTGTCCCCGGGAACAGCCCGTAGATCAGAGAATCCTCTG
>JARFYF010000112.1:18413122-18435601 GCA_030265395.1 Rhina ancylostomus | reverse complement strand
TGGTGCAGTCTCACCCACATTATACAGCTATAATATGATGTCTCAACTCTTGTACTCAGTGCACTGTCTGATGAAGGCAAGTATGCCATATGCTGCCTTTGCCACTTTGTCTACCCATGTTGCCATTTTAAGGGAATGATGTGCTTTTACAGCGAATCTCTCTGTTCTATAACAGTCCATATCATTTACAGTGCAAGTCTTGCCCTGGTTCAACTTCCCAAAATGCAATGCTTCGCACTCGTCGGAGTGGGCATGCTATGCTGGCGTAGGAAGCATGCTGACACTTGCGGGCTGCCCCCAGAACACTTTACGCATTTCACTGTTTTGATGTACAAATGACTAATAAAGATATCTTAACTCATCTTAAATACCTTTTCCTTTGCCTGCTTTCCCAGTTGATTGAAATCCTGTTGTAACCTCAGACAATCTTCTTCAATGTTCACACCACTAACAATTTGGTGTCATCCGGAAACTTGCCAATCATGCCACCAACAGTCTCATCCAAGTTACTAATATATATGACAAGCAGCAGAGGACCCAGCACCAATCCCTGTGGCACACCACTGGTCACAGGCCTCCAATCTGAAAGACAACCCTCCACTTCCACCCTCTGACTCCATCCACCAAACCAATTTTGTATCCAACTGGCTAGCTCACCCTGGATCCCATGTGATCAAACTTTCCCGACCAATTTACCATGTGAGACCTTGTCAAAAGCCTTGATAAAGTCCATGTAGACAATGTGTACTGCCCTGCCCTCATCGATCCTCTAGGTCACCTCTTCAAACAAAAAAAACATTCAACCAAATTCATAAGGCATGATTTTCCACTCACAAAGCCATGCTGATTATCTCTAATCAGTCCTTGCCATTCCAAATGCTGGTAGATCCTGCCTCTCAGAATCCTCTCCAGTTACTTCACCATCACTGACCTATGGTTCACTGGCTTGTCCTTGCAGCAGAGCAATGTTTCATCAATTTTTTTAAACAATCAAAAGCTGCTCCAAACTTGTTTTTATAAGTACATTTAAAAAGGAGTCGGTCATAAAATATAGTTTTTATTTTAAATATCTGGATTACTGAATTTGAGAGAGAACTAGATTTCCCCCACTGCCAGCTGTAAGACTCCCAACTAAAATTAATCCAAGCAGTATCAACTCAGTTCTTGAACTAGAAAAACAATTATTTACAATTAGGGAAACAGACAAGGAACGTGAGGTGGCAATAATATCACACTAGTTTACCACAGTCAATTAAGTACATTGTTAAGGCAAAGTAATCTTTGCTATGCTCCTGATGCTTCTTTAAATGGTCTGGAATCTCCTAATACCAATTCTGGCACCAAAAGTAGAAAAACATACTGCAGAATAAAATTATCAGCAAACTATATTTAGGATTTGCTTAATGAATTCACATTTTGATGAATTAAACATTACCAGGTTTGCAAAAGTAAGCATGCCATTTTCTTGTGTGAGCAAATTAGAGCGGAACTGTCCTCCACTAAGAGACAAAAGGACTCCAGCAAGGGGGTGATTGTCTTCAGTTTTTATCTGTTTACAAATATAGTAATGTACACATTTCAATGAAGTATTAAAATTCATAATTTCTCAAGTACAATTAATTTCATAATGTGTGTTATAACCAAATCATAATCAAGTATCAATGAATTGGTCTATTCTGTTAACGAGATCTATACAATTTATATCTATTTTAAAGGATGGTATAGTCAGTAGGCACTAAGATTTTAAAATACGAGCTCTTAGAATTATATGAAAGCACCACAGCAAATAATCTAAAGAATTATATCCCAAACTGATTCCCAACTATTGAATTACTTGCAGATTTGCAGTTGCTAGTAAGCTGAACAGACACATCAACTTCATAAAGTTAATACCAGCCTACCACTTAAACAGCTTAAACACTAAACCACAACTGACTTGAGGAAATATATATCTCAATATATAGCAATTTAGAATTCAACTCCCAAACACCTGTTAGATAGTGGTTTTAATTTAAAACTATGAAAATAGACAACATTTGGAAGAATTAGGGGAACTGGAAATAGGGGACATAGCCTCAAGATTCAAGTGAATAGATTTCGGATGTAGATGAGGAGAAACTGCTTTTCCCAAAGAGTAGTGAATCTGTGGAATTTTTTGCCCAGGGAAGCAGTAGAGGCTACCCCATTAGATATATTTAAGACAAAGTTAGATAGATTTTTGCATAGTAGGGAAATTAAGGGTTATGGGGAAAAGGCAGGTAGGTGGATTGGAGTCCACAGCCAAATCACCCATGATCTTCTTGAATAGTGCAGTAGGCCTGACAGGCCAGATGGCCTAAGTCCTGCTCCTATTTCTTATGTTCTTCTAATTCTAGATTTTAAATACATTCTTCTATAACGAAAGGCAAAGTATATCAGTATCGTCAGCTAATATGGTCACACAACTATACGTATTAACCATATGCGGCACAACACATTATTCAGCAGCTTCCATAAAGTTAGTTAAAAACTAGGAAACAACATCAGTGCACACTCCATGGTCATTATTTAATATAAATTACACATTTATCTTACCTCAAAAGTTATTCCTGCTAATGCAAAAGCTTTAAAATCACCAACTGTTCCTTCTATTGCAGTCAGAACAAAACCTTCCTTTTGAGCAGTTATGGAATACTCCTGATCTCTGTGTAGTGGTCCAACCCTTGTAAATTGAACGAAAAAAAGATAATTATACCACTTCCGTCCTTTCAAGTGCCTTAATGCAAACGGTCCGGTTTTTGGAAAAAGCTAGAATCTATTATTAAGTAGTAGCAGGATATTTGTAAAATCAGATATAATCACCCAAAATCAACACATTTTTATAACAGGGAAATTATCTTTGACAAATATAGAGTTCTTTGAGGATGTAATAGGGCAGATAGACCAGTCAACATTGTGTATTTGAAGTTACATAAGAGGTTTAACAATTAATAAGGTGCCACATAAAGGTAACTGGGATAATATTAGTAAGTACAGAAGATTGGCTGGCTAACAGAAAACTGAGGCAGGATGAGACAATTTTCAGTTTGGAAAGAACCATCTTGTGAGGTACCACAAAGATTAGTGTTGGGGCTGAACTATGTACAATTTATATTAATAACATTGATGAAGGAAAAACAAAAAAATTGCAGTGGCTGGAAGTCTGATAAAAAAGCACTGGAAAAAATCAGATAGCATCAATGAAGAGAGGAAGTGTTAACATTTCATCACATAGTTTAGTAAGTTTTGCTGATGTTACAAAGGTATGTAGGAAAGCTAAGTGTGAGGACACAGTGTCTGCAAAGAGATATAGGTAGGTCAAGCAAGGATAGGACAAGATTGGATAAAAATTTGACAGATTAGGGAAATGAGAATTATCCATATATTTTGGTGTAAAGAATAAAAAAGTAGAATATTGTTTAATTGGAGAGATACTACAGAATGCTCTTGCATAGAACCATCTGGGTGGCATATAAATATGGCAAGTAATTGAGAAAGTAAATGGAATGTTGCTCGTTACTGAAAAGGGGGATGGACAACAAAAGGGAGGCTTGCTGTAACTGTAGAGGGTGCTGGTGAGACCACACCTTGCGTACTCTGTATAATTTATGGACTCTGCATTTAATAAAGATATAATGTATTTATATTGAAGGCAGTTTACTGGATTGTTTTCTAGGATGAAATATTACCTTATGAGGAAAGATTAAGCAGTTTAGGCCTATACCAGTTAGGTGAACCTAGAGGTGATCTTCTTCAAACATGCAAGATTCTGAGAGGGCTTGACAGAGTAGTTATTTGCTGAGAGGGAATTTAAAAGGCATAGTTTCAAATAAGCAGCAGTAGCCCATTTAAGTAGAGAAAAGGAGGAATTTCTTCCCTTTTTGTGAATCTTTGAATTTTCTCCTTTGATGAGCTGTGGAGGCTGAGTCATTGAAAATACTTAGAGCCAAAATGGACAGATTTTTCTTCTACAGGGATTATGAGTTATGGAGAACAGGCAGGCAACTGGAGCTTGGCGCCAAAATAGGGTCAGCTGTGATTTTATTAAAGTTCAAGGGACCACATGGCCTACATTGTTTTAATGCAGGAGAGGGGAGAAGAAACAGGTCAGAATGATCCAGCTTAAATACAAGATAAATGATTTTGACATTCATAATAAGTAAGTAGCTGATTAATACTTTGAGGTCTGACCAAATAGTGCTTTTGTTTAAAGACATGGGGAGATGCTTTGGAAAAATTTCTCAAGGATATGGCAAAGTGGGATGGAAATTGAGACAACTTGAATGGATGGTGTCTATCTTAGTAACCAACTTCATATTTGTTGAAGTTAAGAGTGGAGGGACAGAAGAGAGAAGTTTAAGGAGATGGCTGATAATGAAAGAATGTATTGTGGGAAAAATGCATAAGATAAAAATATAACAATATTAGGATCTTAAGAATCAAGGCTCATTTACTTTCTAACAGAACTTTGCAGCACAATCTAAACTTACACAGAGAAATATGACTTATAGAAATTCCAATAGTAGTAGAATGGACACTTTCACAAGTACATTTTATTGTATCTCGGTTTACAATCTTGGACTGAAACAGAATTATAAAACCTGTTCTAGTCAAAGATCCACACTGCCCCCTTGTGGTTTCCTTAGTCTTTATGAAAAGCTGAGAATCGAAAGACCGTAAAGTAACTTCTCACTAGGATACCCCAACCTTGAATATTTATTCAAAATCTGTACTTTTCATCATATCATAATATTGAATAAGGTGTAAACTGTGTGGGTCTGAATACCTTGGGTACAGCATATACAACTCAACTTATTTCTGGTTTTTACATTGTAAACTACGTAGTACAAACAGTTTTGATCCCAACATTTGCACAGATTAGCTTTCTCTTTAGAAGCCTATATTACTACACAAAATGATGGGAAACCTTCTAGTCCACTGCAGCACCCAAGCTTTATTACATTTACTACACTGAAACACCCATGAGAGTTCTTCAGGTTACCTGTATGACCCTTCTTCATTAGTAAACACAGTGATAAGTGGTACTGAGTTTTTCTCAGAGATGATTATCTCAACACCCTCCAGTGCTGGGTGTACCAGTCCTTCCAGAAATAGGCCAGCTTTTCCCTGAATCTCGATTAACCTTCCTGGACAAGTATCTGCAACAAAATGTTATCTATTAATTGGCAGCACCAGGCTGAAAATGCTTCATGTAAAATACTTAAACATTCATGTACTGTTTACTATTGAAGGTAATAAATGAAAGATATATATACAAAATAATATATATGAAAATATTTTTCCCACTGATAGCTGGATGCAACATGTATTTTTGTTTATTAAGAAAACCAATAATCCATTCACTTTCCTCATCAAGATAATTATAAACACTGCAAAATGATAAGTTACGAGATATTACTAAAAAAACCTATTCCATTCATGTCAACCTACTATTAGAACACCTCTGGTAAAAATTCTGAGAATAAACCATGTCAGAGTCAAGTACTACATGCATAGAGGAATTATGTAAAAGAAATTATTACAAGGGTCAAAATGATTACATTAACAAGATGAACAATACATACTTTACATACAGTGGCATGCAAAAGTTTGAGCACCCCTGGTCAAAATTTCTGTTACTGTGAATAGGTAAGCAAGTAAAAGATGACCTGATTTCCAAAAGGCATTAAGTTAAAGACGACACATTTCTTTAATATTTTAAGCAAGATTACTTCTTTATTTCCATCTTTTACAGTTTCAAAAGTCACTGATGCTGCCATGTATCATCCTAGAACAGTTGTGTGACTAAATTTTACTTGTATTTAAATAAATTGATGTCAGAAGAGAAGGAATATTAGCAATCTGAACTTTCAATTAAATACTTCTAAGTAGTGAACTCAAGTTTCCTTGAACCAAAATGAATGTTTTGGTAATGTCTGTCATCATTCCATGAGCATTTAAAATTTGAGCCATTTTCCTTCTTAGTGCATTACATGCCTTGCTTGTTATCTCAAGTATTAGCAACACTGCTATTCAAAATATCAGTATTATAACTGAGTTTATTCTAAAAAGCACATGGAATTACTTAGAACAGAAGATGTTCAGACAAATGCATGCACACCATTTCCAGCCCATGAATCTCAGAAACCCAGTCCTCAAACCAAAGCATCTGAAGTCCACCTGCATTTATGTTTATCCTGCTGAATTATTACACTTGAAATATGCAAGTCTGGACTTTTGAGAAAACCTAGCGATATTAGCATTACCACCCAAAATTTAGATAGATGATAAATTGTAACAGTAAAATCTGTTTATTAGTTGTGTATAAATTAATAGGCACATTAATTTAAATCTGATGTACATCTAAGCAGCTTGTAAAGATCAAAAGGTTAGGCAGCTAACTAGAATTACATTACATTTCTAAAATGACTAATGACTTCCTTTAATAGTCAGATTAAAAAAAAGAATTAAACAGTTCAACCATTATATTTTTTTCATCTCTGGTTAATAAAATTTCCAATTTTATTTTCACCATCTGCTTTATTGTCTTCCTCTGTCAATCTAGGAGGACAAGTCATTTTCTACAATTATTCTTCTGCAACCGACTAACCCCTCTCCTACACATCTCTTGTGGCAGAACAATCCTGCAACAACAGTTGATGGCACACTTATTTCTAAATCACAAGTCAATGGTCTGCAAGGATATGACTACAAAAATACAGAATGAACCAATTGGACAGTACTGTAGAACAGCATTAGAGTTTCTGTCTTTCAGATCAGAGATTACACTAAGGACCTGTGTGTTTTACCAGAAGGATATAAAAGATAGTGAGGATTGAAATAATTCAGTATAAAACATAAAAACTGCATTTTTTTTCCTATCTTTACTATTTAATCTTTTACACTAATAAAGGTTACCTCCAGTAATGACTGCCTCAACTGACGGAGGGTAGAAGAGAAGTTCCCTTGATGAGGGTGTGACTGCAATCTTTTCTCCAGCTCTACCAGAAAATCCAAACAACTGCAAGATTAGAGTTAGCATTGCCGGCAAAAATATTAATAGCATCTATACATCCAAAATAATATGGATTAGATATGGAAGTTTTGTGATATCTTAGACCATAAAACTTAAATGCCAAGCAGTTGAGAATCACAAAACTACACTTTGTGGAGAAAGGACAATGTACTTTATGCTTTAACAACATGATCAAATTCCCAGTAAAGTATGGGTTAAAGTCAACTCAAACCAAATTATTCAGGAGAGTTAAGACAAAGGAATAAGCCCCAGAATCAATCCACTCCACATGATGTAGAAATGAATTGGGTAGATACAGATGACCATGAAACTGAAGGATTGCCATAAAAACCCATCTGGTTCAATTATATCCTTCAAGGAAGGAAATCTGCCTTCCATACCCCATCTGGTTAACAAGTGTCACCAGACCCACAGCAACATAATTCTCTCTTAGCTGCCTTGTGAATTGGCTGAGCAACCTATTCAGTTGTACCATAACTGCTACTTTAACTCATTGGTTGAAAGAGATGGCTCACACCACCTTCTCAAGGCCAGTTAGGGTTCATCAGTAAATACTGGCCTTGCCTATGATGCCAACATACCAAAAAATAAATACACAAAGCCAACTTCCACTATGATGGATTTTTTAAATTAAAATGGTCTGAAGAAACAAGTTCATTTACACCCTTTAATGTTGAGACACTAATTTAAGTTAGCACCTTTTCAACGATATTTACATATCAAATGTACATTTATTGAAAATATTTAAGTACACATTTCACAAGGTTTCCAAAATGTGTCATACAAGCTTCAAAGAACAAAGGTGATTAAAAGAAAATCCCTCATCAAATTAGACATATATGGTACAATATTTCAAAGTTAAAGCAGTGCATATTCAGAAATGTGCTTTGCTCTTGTTTTGAAAGCAATCCAGATGAAGAAGGCATTTTTCCATTTCTGTAATAAATCTGAACCAGCAATTTATTTTATATAGACAAGACCATTTCCCACAGACAACTTAATAGAATTGAGTGCAATGAACAGAAGACATCCAAAGAATCTGGCTAAAATCCGATAAGATGTTTAACTTAATAAATTGACAAAATAGTGCTCATAAATCATAGTTAAACATAAATTATCCTACTTCTAGTGAAGGTTGAATTAATGGTTGCAATACATACAATGAACAGGATTCTTATGTCATTTATATTCATATTCTAAAAATGAAATAGCAGCCATCTAATTTTCTTGCTCATTTTCACATTTTGAATGTAAAATAAATTAAAATCCAATCCTTTTTTTCTTTTCTAGTGTTTTAAATAGCTGTATATACACAATAAGAAAACCCTAAATGCAATTGTGGATTATTAATTACCATAAGATCCTACCTTGCCCAGTACGAAAATTCATAAAGAAAAGGTCCCTCAAGTTCCTCCACAATTTCCTGAGCTGGAGGCTCTCTCTCCACTTCCTTCTGGCCCTTCTTTTCACGCTCAAGTCTACGGGTTTCTATTTCTGCCAGCTGCTGCTCCCGCCGCTGTTCCTGATGTGACTTCAAAGGTCCCAAGACCAAAGCAGGTTCACTATCAATTGAAGATCTACGGAGGGGAGAAAGGGCTAACAATAATGAAGCAGATAGAAATTATGAGCATTAGAATTATTTAAAGGAAGGTTTGTGTTTACTGAATCACAGCAGGTTTACTGAAAATCCTCAGTGTCACCAATGGTTTCAAATTCAAAGCAGTCTCAATAATCCAAAGACCCCCTCACTCATCAACACTTAGATTTTGATCAGGAATATGTATGGCATTCTTCTAGTCAAGTGGGTAGAGCATTTCACTCACTCTGCACCCACTTGATTGATGAAGATTACAAATTGCTACAGCAATATAATTCTAATTATTTCTTGGTTAATAATTTAGTAAACATTACACTCCCAAAACATCATAACGTGTCTATTCCTTTACCAGACACTAATTAACCAGCTATGTATTTCTAGCACTTTTTTTTCCTTCAAAGACACCCATTTTAAAAAAAAGCATAGTCACTCATTGGACAAACTGTAATATCAAAATCAAAGGGCAAAGTAGTATGGTGGTTAATTTACTGAACTAACGTCTGGAGAATTGAACTACTCATCTGTAGATACAAGATGAAATCACACCATGACAGCTGAGGAATTTAAATTCAATTAAATAACTGGAATGAAAAGCTCAAACTATTTGCAAAATGCACTGCAGTTACTTGCTAAGCAATGAAATAGCACCTGCCTAACCGGCAACCTCTATTACCAAGGACAAGAGCACGAAGTGCATGGGAAACCACCTCCTGCAGGTTTGTCTCCAGGTTGCACACTATCCTGACTTGGAAATATATTACTGTTCCTTCATCATCACTGGTGCAAAATCCTGGAGCATTGTGGCAAATATCTTCACCAAATGGACTGCAGTTGTTCAAAAGGTGACTCACCATCACCTATTCAAGACAACAAGGGCTGGGCAATAAGTGTTGGATATTCCAGCAATGCCCTTGTCCAGGAAAATTAATAAAAAGTCACAGTAACACATAACTATAAGAGGTGCAAACAATGTCATTTATATCCAACAATGAATGACATCCTTAACGAATTTGGCCAAAATGTGACTCGAGATTCATAGCAATGTAGCTGATTTAAGCCATCCAGAAATGGTCTGGTAGGTTACTCGGATTAAGTGGAATTAGGGAAGGATAATAAGACCATAACACATAAGAGCAGAATTAGGCCAATCAGCCCAACAAGTCTGCTCCACCATTCAATCATGGCTGATTTATTTTTCCTTCTCAACCCCATTCTCCTGCCTTCTCCCGTAACCTTTGACACCCTTACTAATGAAGAACCTGTCAACCTTCACTTTAAATATACCCAGCTGTCTGTGGCAATGAATTCCACAGATTCTCCACCCTCTGCCTAAAGAAATTCCTCCTTATCTCTGTTCTAAAGGGACGTCCTTCTATTCTGAAGCTGCGCCCTCTGGTCCTAGAATCTCCCACTACTGGAAACATCCTCTCCACGTCCAATCTGTCCAGGCCTTTCAATATTCGGTAGGTTTCAATGAGATCCCCCCCTCATCCTTCAAAACTCCAGCGAGTACAGGCCCAGAGCCATCAAAAGCTCCTCGCATGTCAACCCTTTCATTCCTGGGATCATTCTTGTAAACCTCCTCTGGACCCTCTCCAATGCCAGCACATTCTTCCTTAGATATGGCGCCCAAAACTGCTCACAATAGTCCAAATATGGTCTCGCCAATGCCTTATAAAGCCTCAGCATTACATCCTTGCTTTTATATTCTAGTCCTCTTGAAATGAATGCTACCATTGCATTTGCCTTCCTTACTACCAACTCAACTTGCAAGTTAATCTTTAGGGAATCCTAAATATTCTCAAGTCCCTATGCACCTTCAATTTCTGAATTCACTCCCCATTTGAAAAATAGTCTATGCTTTTATTCCTTCTACCAAAGTGAATCACCATACACTTCCTTGCGCTGTATTCCATCTGCCACTTCTTTGCTCATTCTGCCAACCTGTCCAGGTCCTTCTGCAGACACCCTGCTTCCTCAACACTACCTGCCCCTCCACCTATCTTTGTATCATTCGCAAACTTGGCCACAAAGCCATCAGTTCTGTCATCCAGATCATTAACATAATAAACATTAGTCTAGCCAGCAACCCTACATTCAATGAAAGAGTTAAAAAAAAGCATGAAGGTTGATAAACATATGGATATAATATCTGCAATTCAGCATCAACTGCTGTGGAATTTTTAACATATTTAATTTCAGAATATGGACATTACTGACAAGGCTGGCTGCCTACCTGTAAAGAGTTTGTGAGCCATCTTTTAGAACCACTATAACCCCAGTGATGATTGTAGGTAGAGATTCCAATATTATGAGCAAGCAACATTTAATATTACCCATTTTTTTCTTAAAGTATCTTACTCAACATTTATATATGGTTTCACTCTGTTTGCAGATCTAAGATGCACTCAAATTTGCCAAATATGAAAACAGATTAAATGAAAACAAATCATTGAACACCAAGCCATAAGGTGCCTACCGAGTAACTATAAGGTCATATACCTTGTATTAAAAAAAATCCAATATTACTTTCACCATTGAAAAATAGTACATTTTCTAGCTCGAAGCTAAAACAGCAAATGGTTTAATAAGATTTGTCTTTGGCTACTCTTACCTGATAGTAACGGTGACATCCGTTAATTTATCTGTTGTGATAGCACCAAGTGCATGATGTCGGGTCGCCGTTAAGGTTAAAATGGTGGGCGCTGCTCTAATAAATAAATAATAAAATAATACTTTTGAGAATTAATGATAAAGCTTAAATATATTGGTGTTGTATTAGTAAAGAGGGTTGAATACTTACGTGTCATAGATGTAAAATTCTTGTTCAAATTGATGGCATGAACGAGGCGTTACCTTATAGACACCTGGCAACAGAATTTTATATAAATCAAAGATCTCTCACTTCTCAATGGCTTACAGAACACATTATTTTATGTCAAAAGGAACGTTATTCCATGTAACATCAGGCTGATGGTTACCGTAACAGAATAAGTACCAGATGAAAGAAGTTTTGCATATTGTAAAAAGGGGTAGAGTGCTGGCAGGGAAAGGTCTTGGAGAAAACTGGTCTACAGTGGGGAGGCCCTGAAGACCTGTGGCATCATCAAGGGAAGATACTCGTTTCCTGGGATTTGTGAAAAATTGGGAACATTGGCAATATTGTAAGAGATCAAACAATCAGCCTCAAGGTTGGTAAGCTTTTTTTTATTGACTACTTTAATAAACATGCAGTGTTTTTCCAACGAGTGCCTCCTAAAGCAATGAAAAATCCGTTTGTGTTTCCATGTGTGTTAATGTGAGATGAATTGCAGCACAAAAGATGGCAATCTTAATCATTTCCTCCCTCGCATCCAGTGTGTCACTCTAAAGTTAAATTAACTATTTTATATACTTCAGAAATGTCATTTCAACAAAGGTTCTTAAGTTCAATACTTTCTGAATCCTGCACTAATAGGCCTGTTACCTTTCAGAGAAGATATATGGTGCACAACATGGTGGGCCAAAGGGCCTGTATTGTGCTGTATTGTTCTATGGTTCTATACAAAAACAGAGGAACTAATCAGCTCTGCAAAGTGTGCGCTAAAGATCCAATCTCAACTTACAAGGAGCACCAACACCATCCTCCCAGTATCACGGCCCAATCTTTATTCCACAAAAGATATAATAAGATATTAACTGGTCACTAATTAATTGCAAATGTTGGAATCTTTCTATGTGCAACTGTAGCTGCATAAATTATGATAAAAGGTTTTCTTCAGGAATAATTTATTAGCTGGAATATAGTTTGGAATGTATTGATAACAATAAAAGATGCTTATAAATGAAAGTAGTTTCTTTTTACAGTTGATCTTGTAAGTTTTGTTCCAAATTTGTAAAGATGTACTGATAGACATTTGCCGTTGCAGAAACAGTTATCTTCCAGTAATTCATACTTTACAAACTCTTCTTTCTTGGGAAATATAACTGATGTTACTGCAATTTCTGTCAGCTAATTGAGTGACAGGACACAGAATACAATTTGTTTTAAACCAGAAATTTTAATAGATAATGGCCTCCAAATAAAAATGTTAATAAGCAGCAAAGAAATGTGCATCCAAAGTGAATCAATTAATTTATAACAAACTGAATCATGTTATATTAAAAACTTATCAGCTTTAGAGAACTGAATTTCAGAGAAAGACTTTTTTTTACTTTTGCAAAGTAGATTGAACTATTCAGTTTGTTTGCCATCTGCTTCCTAAATAGACTATGCACATAAATCAGATAAATGTGCAGTGAAATAGAACAAATTTGCACAGTAATAAATAGGGTACAATGTAAAAGTATTTTGACTAAGCCAATACCATCTTTAAGTCTTTGATGCAATTATAAATTTTAAGAGACCAAAAAATTGATTCAGAGGCTTGACATTATGTTGGACTATGAAGATATGACCAAGGAGGGGAAACTTCAGTCAAAGGTGAGTAGCCCTATTTCCTTCAAGAGAATAAACTCAAGTTTGATAAACTGTTGAAGTAGCTTGGCACTATTGGCAATTTCTGTTTCAAGATCTCATTCAACATTAATCACTAGTCTTCTGAGGTTTATTGTAAATTTTATCATCATTATGTTCAGGAGGTAGCATGACCAATGTACCTCCGGTTTTTCTGGGCACATGTCTGCTTTTATACATTCTGTTCAGATGCACTATACTCTTAAAGATTCATGTTTCTTGTTAAGATTACCACTAGTTACAAGTTACAGCACAGTTACAAACTCTTTTTCAACTGTCACTGTCACAAGAACCAAATGTCCTCCTTCTGCATTGTAAATTTTCTATGATTCTATAAAAAGAAAATCACAAGCATTTTAAAATGAGAAGGCAATTTTTCATATTTCAGCATACTCACTTTAAAACTTGTTTCTGAGACTGACTTATTAACACCAGCATTTGGAAATTTCCACCACACTACATCATCTTGCCCATAGCTCACCTCAAAGACATTGTCTCCAGGTGATATCTCCCCTGTTTTTATTGTGATTCCCAACAATCAGACAAGTCTTCAGTTATTTCTCTTATATGATCACTGAGCTTCCAAACAATTCATCCTTGGCCCCCTCCTTTGCCTCCTCTGCTCTTCAGTAAGTTGGTCTGCATGCACCAGCTTCCAGATGTATTGTTTTGTGTTCCACAAACTACTCATTAAAAATTTCCTCAACCATTTCTGAGCTGACAGAGATAAGCAGCTGTTTCGTAGTTACATTTCCTCCAAATGAACACTCAGAAAAGCCAAAGCCATTATTTTCAAATTCCATTATAAACTCTGTACCACGTATCCCAGGCCCTGCTTGATTTCTTTGAAATACAATTTCCTCAACACTTGCAGCTGCCCATAATTTATATCCAGTTCCAATCATGCAATGCTCTGATGCTCATATCCACTATGCTAAGCCCCGCATTCATCGCAAACCACACACTCTGACCTACATTAGTTCCTACTCCCAAAAATATCCAATTTAATATTCTTATCTGAACCTGCATATCCAATTTCCATGCCCTTTTGTGCTTCTTTCCCGCAACACCCAGCGACCCCCTGCCGCACCCACCCCACTTTGCCCACTCCTACCACAATATTTGCAGAGCCTTCAGCTATTTGGCTCTACTCTCTCCTGAAAACCTTCTGCCGTGCTACACTACTTCACACTGTTAAAGGCTTCTCAATGAATCTTTCTTCAACAAAGCTTTATATCTTCACCTAATACTGACTCAGCAGCTGTTTGTTGACTACCTTCTGCAAAGTACTTTGGAACGTATTTCTATATTACAGTGCAATATAAACACACATTGCTTTGCAATAGTTTCAGTGGAAATTCCATCAAAACAGAAAGTCAAAAAGGAGAAAGATTTGAAATCATTTCTGAGCCAAGGTATAAGAACAGAATCTTATACCAAGCACCAAGATTTTATACCTGGTTTAGAGAGACAAAATCTGTTCACTCCTTTTGTGAGGTTATACACACCAACATTTTCTGGGCCACTTCCATCTTGGTAAAACTCCTTAAAAGCAGACAACAGGAAGAACAATTTTAAGCATGAGACAAATGTTATATGCGATCTCCAGTATCAGTGCTAAAGCCAAGGAAAATCATGCAATACAACCATTTGAAGTAACTGTCTTACTTGCTTTAATTAGCTCTCCATAAATATTTGAAAAGTTAATAAGGCTGCAGTTGTGAATTGTCTACAATTTTGATCACCCTGTTATAGGAAAGATGTTATTAAACTAGAAAGGGTGCAGAAAAGATTTACCAGGATGTTGCCTGGACTTGGGAGCCTGAGTTAAAAGAAGAGGTTGCATAGACTAGAACTTTATTCCCAGGAATGTAGGAGATTAAGGGGTGACCTGATAGAGGTACACGAGATCATGAGGGGCATTGACAGGGTGAAAGCACAGTCTTTTTCACAGGGAGGGGTGCTAAAAACGAGACGGCATAGGCTTAAGATCAGAGGTGAGAGGTTTAAAAGGGACATCACGGGCAGCTTCTCCAGGCAAAGGGTGGTGCATATTTGGAATGAGCTTCCAGAAATAGTGGTTGAGGCGAGCACATTGGCAACATTTAAAAGCCATCCAGATAAGCACGTGGAAAGGAAAAGTTTATAGACAGCTATAGGCAAAACGCAGGCAGATGAGACTAGTTCACTGGGCAACACAGTCGGCATGGATGAGTTGGGTTGAAGGGCCTGTTTCCAAGCTGTATGACTATGACTCTAAATATTAAACATATGCAAGAGATTTATGAAAACCTCTCAGTGCTCAGCTATGATAGACCCAGCGATGTTCTTTCCTTTGACTGAGGTATCTACAACCAAGAGACTACATGAATTAGGGGCTCCCATTCAGGACAGAGATGAGAAATAATTTCTTCAATCAAAGAGAGCTAAACCTTTGTTATCTCTATCTAAGAGGACTATGGCGACTCAGTCACTAAATAAATTCATGAAAAAGATCCACAGATTTTCAGTTATTAAGAGAATCAAGGTTATTTGGAGTTAGTGTAGGAAAGCAGTACCGAGGTAAAACAAATTCCTCTTACCAATGTTATTGCATGTGAGAGTGCACATCGAAGCATGTAACCTGTCTGTTTGAACTCTGTGCTGGTCAAATCCTGATCCACAACCTCCAGCTCCACAGAGCGGTTCTTCCAGCACCATTCGTCATGAACAATATTCACTATAAAAAACCACAGCATGACAATTATATTCATTTGAATGAATTACCTGCTTATAAGCATCCGTGGAGAAATTTGTGTATCCAGGCATAAAATTCTTACCTTTGTATTTCCCAGGTAAGATGTCATTAAAAGTGAATAGCACAGAGTCAGCACTTCCCGAGAGCTGCAAGCTTTGTTTCTCACCATGGCGACTTAAGGGTTGAAGGGTCACAGTTAAATCACCGCAGGAATCTTAATGAAAAGGAATTAACTCATTAAAGAAAAATAAAATACCTAAAAAATATTTGCTTGTACTTAATGCTGAGTACTGCAGTAATTCAATAAAAAAGCAGAAAACATTTTATCCATTCTTCAGCGAACAGTTGAAGAAAAACAAAGACTGAAGCATAATTGTACTATTTCATGACCTGAGCCCCAAAGACATATAAAAAAATCATTGTTCACTACCCTGCATCATATACACTGAAAGACAAATGTTGTTCACTATCTAATATTGTATAAATGTGTAACCACATCCTCTAACTGACAATTGTAATCTCTTTTAAAGGAAAAACCATAAATCATTTACTTCCAGAAATCCTTTTGAGGAATATCTGAAAAAGTAACAGTATATAATTGGAGGAATACTCATTGATGTTGAGCAAATGTTTACTTTCACCTTACCCAACTGTCCTTGATTAGAATGTTACCGACATATTGACACAGTAATTAGAGAATTTGGAAACACTTTTAATTCTCAAACAATGCTCTTTTGTCATTAACTCTTTAATTAATAAATAAATAGATAAAGGTTCTCTCACATGGGGCCATAGAATCACAGAAAAGTTACAGCATGGAGGGAGACTAGTCTGTCAGTTGAGTCCATACCAGACAACAAAGAGCAACACAGCTGGTCCCTCTCCTCAACCTCTCTGCAGTATCCTGCAAATTATTTTCCTTCAGACACTTATGCAGCACTCTAAATGCTAACATTTAAACCTGCCGACAACACTACCCCAGCAGTGCATTCTAGATCTCAACCACACGCTGTATAAACAAGTATTTCCTCATACTGCTCTTGGTTCTTTTGCCAGTCTACATTTCTTGGTTCTTGATCCTTACACAATGGGAACAGTCTCCCTCTTTCTACTCTGCCTGAACCTTTTTTTGGTTTTAAATACCTTTAAGAGATCCTCTTGCATGATCAGTGATGGATCCCAAAAACAACTTAATAACAGCTTGGAAGTAGAGTGACATAATCTCACGACCTGATCTGACCTGTCTCAAAGAACCCAACAAGATGACATGGTAGCTAAGTCCCATTGCTGGACAGGCAAGTGGGAAGATGTAATTAAAATAGTAACTCATCTGAGGTGTTCATCAATCTCTATAATAGGGTATATAATGAAAGGAAAAGACCCAGACTGAGGGAAGAAAAGATGCAGATTGAGGGAAGAAAGGATTGCTGCCAATCAGACGAAACCCTACCACACTGTCAGTCTGATCTAAGGCTGGTAGGTGTTTCACTGGTCACTAGTTGTATGATTGCCCTGATTAACGTTATGATTACCACTTTTCAACAGCCATTTTGTTATTCCTAAACCCCTTGAGCCATCTACAATTCTTCAGAAGAAGTTTAAATCTTATGAAGTCATACACCTTGATCACTATTCACGAGTTCTTTATGAAAGGCTCATAAATAGAAGAGAGCATAGCTAAACAGAACAAATGATATTTGGTTAAGAATTTCTGCCTTCTGTCCCAAATATTCAAAATCCAGGAATTCTATTTTATCTGTTCTTCAACTGATCATGAATTAACAAATAACATAGATTAAGCACATAAAGTGACCAAAGCTGTCAATGTTGGCAACATGATATTATATAGATGTGCTTAATCTGACAGGACTGTTTCACTAAATGTAAATAAAATTCTCTCTGTATCATTCATGGAATATTCTAATTTTTAACCAATTGAAAGGAATCTGATCACAAGGTGGAAAGTAAGGGGAGGACTGGTTTCAGTGAGGATGTAATTTTAGCAAAAAATAATGAAAGTGTAACACATCTTACTTAATAAACTCCAAACATTCACTTACCCAGACACAGCACTTTCCCAGAAACAGACGCCATAAACTGGATGAAGGAAAGGTCCATTATGGGTGCATTTGTTACTGTGACTATTTGAAACTTTGGCTTCAGTGCAAGTCCTGCTTTTGCTTCAGCTTCACTGATCATAACCTATTGGAATTCAAAATCAGTGACAGCGAAGAAAATGTGTGCTAAACACTACATATATAGTTTTTCCACTAATCCTTGCACTAAAATCAGTCTTTTTAAAGTTCTTCAAGTGCACACTACCTGCAGCATGCGGAGGTTATTATGTTTACCTGATCAGCAAAAGGAGGACAAAAAAAATACAAAGTGGTGAAATAAACAAAAGATACTTATTCATTCAATTAAGTTTCTTTATCAATAAACCCATCTTTTCTGATAGCCAAATGTGTAAAGATAATGCCCACAGTCCCAGTTTTGATTCACACGTGCTGAGTTAGCTCATTGCTGCCAAGAGGTCGTCTGGATGTTAATTAACCATTACCCCTTAGCTAGAGAATAAAATCAGCAAGAGTTCCAATCTTCAGCTCAAACCTAACTTCTGTGGACTGGAGTATTAGAGATAAAGCTTAATTCTGATGCCTCCATAGCCAACTGGCTGCCAACATTTATTGTCCAAGCTGCTTCATCATTACACTGGAAGTTTACTGCAAGTGTACAAACACACACCATAAAAAGGAAACAAACCTGGAGGCATCTTCTTGTAATTGATCTTTACATTATTACATTTCCCCATTTGGACAACAGCTTCAAATTCAAATGTTACACAGTTATTGTCTTTAACATTTATTGATTTTCTCCATATTCTCAGCAAGATCTTTGTGCAAAGCTCTTAATAGATGGAAATGAAGAACTAAATATATGGCAATAAGATTCCCAGGTTTAGAAAGTAAAACGAAACACATAATACCGATCCATCATTGTACTGTCAGATAAACAAACAACCAAGCTTCAGTAAAGCGCACATCTTTGCAAATATCCTCACCTGAATGCTATAGGTTCCCATTTTGGCCTGGAAACAGAATAATCCACGAGAATCCGATTCTGTTGTAAATGAAGATTTATCCTTATTTTGAGCAACCATTGTTAATTTATACTTAACTATCTGTTTTAATCCTTCAGGAAAACGTTTGACCGTCACTTGCCCACAAACACTAAAGCTGTGGAGCAACAGAAAAAAACAAAGTTGCATTAAAATGAAGTTTGAAAGACATAGCCAGCTGTACTAGATATTAATGTATATACTGTGTATCTTGTCTATACTGTAATTCTCCTACCTCGTGGCCAGGATATCAGCCAGTTGGGGTGTATTAGGGGCGATCTTCACAGTAACCGGTTCAAAGAAAATGTGCTCTTTCTGTGTATTTATAGTATATGTTCCTGCTGTCATGTTTTCAAGCCTGAATGAGCCATCAGCCTTTGTAGTCACTGTACAAAAATAAAAGACGAGTGATAAAACATGAAAGCCATCCACAGAACGAAATCAATTGAAACTCTAAGTGAAAATGTCTCTCTGATTTCTACTTATCACATTGTTGTACAAATTGTTCTAATCCTGCTAGTATAAGATATCTGCTGTTAAAGAACCATCTCCATTAATTTACACAGGCAAATCAAAGAAGAAAAATTGCACAAATAAGCTTCCAAGAACAAATTCTGACATTGCAACTATAGCTGGAAAGAGCTAACTATTTTTCTTCCTCTAACATGGGTTACTTGTTTTGATCTTACGTTTTTGCAAAATTTTCATTTCTGCACAAGTTTAAATGAGTGATCTCTCCAGCACACATCATTAAGAGTGCTCAGCAATGCTCTACTGTAATCTCAAACTTGCATCCAGGCAGTAACCAAGTGAACACACCAGAGTCAAAACAGAATGTCATTCATTATTATTTAACTAAGCTTTGACTATTACAGATGTCAACAGAAAGAAGACGGCATGAAGTCATTAATGTTCATCAATAACTCCTGAACGCAGTTCTGCTGAAGTGCGGAGATTTACAATTTTTAGGCATTTTGCAATTTATTCATATAGAGGCAGCTCGTTCTCCAACAGACCAATTCTCCAGCTATACTGGACCAATCGCTGCTGATTGTACCTTAACAGCAATACCAACAGAAAAACACTGTTCCCTATTACTATGGACTTGGAAGGAAAAAAATTTCATAATGTGTTTGTAAATTGAAATATATAGCGATAATTTTAGTTAAGCATTTGCCTTTCTCATCCAGTATCTTTTTCTTGTAAAGTAGTTCTACATTGGACTGGTAAGTATTCCTTAATAAAAAAAAGCAAACTTTGCACTGTCTGGAGATATGGAGTCAGTGAGGCGATCTCAGCGTGCTGTGGTTTGCCTGCCTCTGCAATTTCTTAAAGCCCTTTTAGCATTTGTGCATCAGAAACAAACAGCACCAATCCCAAACACATTCAGAATCTGAAACAAATCACGGTTGTATTTACAATGAATAAATATTTAAATTAATAAGTAAAGATATATGACACTATAGTCAGTGAGCTTCCATAATGCATTTCCTGATCTGACTTTTGTTTCCACTGCCCCCTCCAACCCCCCCCCCCAAGTGGTTTTCCAATGATTAACAAGAATTAAGTATTTCAGAGGGATGGGAGAAACATCTTTCTCTGATTAGTGCAATTCTTCCAATGATATTTAAATATTACAATATGTCCTTCTCAGAACTAACACAACAACACTCCAATTTTTAAATACCTTTAATCTGGTTATTTAGGGTAACAGTAGCACGATGAACTCCTTGTCCATTAGGCCCATTCAAAACCCGGCCAGTAACAGAGAATCCCATCACTCGAAACACTGGCTGCAACAAACATAATAACATACGAAACATTAGCAGGGCGAGGCAATTCAACTCCCTGCTCCACCATTCAACAAGATCATGCCTCAACAGTACTTTATTGGACAAGCTCACATCCCTTGATTCCCTGGCTATCCAAAAATCCATTGATCATCGCCTTTAATATACTCAGTGACAGAGCCTCCACAATCCTCTGGGTGAAGACATTTCTTCTGTCCTGAATGGTCAACCCTTGTTAGCATCATTCTCATTAAATTAAACTTGTTGCTGGCAGGCAATGTAGATGATGGACTCAGTACATACCAAAAGAATAGCAGTCTTTAACCCCTTCCAGAAATTTATTATTAGATTATCATTAGGATGTTGATACTGCAGATAGCTTCTCTTCGAAACACTGCTGAAAAATCATGAATCAATACATCATGGAGAGATTTGATATAGGTTTTCTTTAACATTGATTTAATTTATTTATGATGGCTTAAGATGACCTGGTTATTCATGTCTACAAGGCAATGGTCTATTCCATACATGGTCATGGTGATGTATTTTTGTTTAAATCTCAAGGTCCCACAATATATCAAGAAAATTCAGAGCAAGATCATCTTATACTTCTCAATCTATCTACATGATGGCCATGTCACATTCTATGCATTTGTTCAGAAGTTTTAAAAAAACACCGGAGTTGGCCTTTCTTACTCATTTCCCAGTTGTGCCATTTCAGAGATCTAAATTTTGTTCAGCTCTGGCTTTGAAATGTGAAGAATAATCTTGTCCTCCTTGGGAATATTGCTCAAGATCAGGGAAGAATTCCTTGACTTCTTTATCAGCATCAACTGTTTGGGGTCTATGTGTTGATGACACCAGTAAGCCAGTTATTACACAGGCGAATTTACTGCTAGGAAGATAGACAACGTGGAAAAAGCATTTAATATAGAATGGCTAAAAGATGCTCCAATCTTCATTATCCCTGCACAAAGACTGGAATCCCCAAAGAATCTACAACTGATCTTCAGTGTGCCCTCATACAACCACAATGCAATCCTTGGCACAAAGTAGAAACCTAGAATTCTCATTAAGGTGCTCTATCAGCCTGTCTCAGGCCTTGCACATGACCCATTATATTTCACTAATGAGGGATAGACTTTGAAGCGAGTTGAGGTTCCTTTGAAAAACTGACCCCATGCACTTTCACTGCTTCCAACCTTTAGAAAGATGATAAGATCCAGGCTCACAATGCAATTTTTCATTCCTACCCTACCCTATGGATGTAAAACCTGGGCGACCTATTGAGAACATCTCAGGAGACCAGAGAGATAACAGAAGAAAACAGATGCAGATGGCCCCTCAGGCTTCCCCTGCCATTCAATGTGATGATGGGTGATCTTCCCCAAGCCTCATCTCCTTCTCTCATATGCCAGTTCCCCATAGCTCTCAATTCTGATCTTTCAAAAATTTATCTAATTCTTCTTTAAAAAACAGTGATCTAGCCTCCAGAAGGTGCTTCTCAACAAGAAGAAAGAGTGATTTTAAAAAATCCATGAATTAACATTGGGGCACAGTTAATATTTACCCAATATTACAGAAGATTGTATATTCCATTAACAGCACTAGTTTCCAATTAACTACTCTTTGCAATTAACACCACACTCACAATAAGCTGCTTAGCTGCACTATTTATCTGGACAGGT
>JARFYF010000112.1:18385750-18399887 GCA_030265395.1 Rhina ancylostomus | reverse complement strand
CGGAGCTCTGAGGGGCAAGTTTTTCCACACAGAGGGTGGTACATATGTGGAACAAGCTGCCAGAGGAGGTGATGGAGACAAATACTGTTAAAATGTATAAGAAGGCATTTGGATAGGTACTTGGATAGGAAGGGAAAAGAGGGTTAAGGACCTACAGTGAGTAAATGGCATTGGAAGACTGGCATCACAGTCAGCATGGACGAGGTGGGCCCGTACAGGTCTGCTTCTGTGCTGCACATTTCTATGATTCACTGATTGACATGACAGATGTATTTTGTCAGCAAATGGGCTTGCATAGAATATATAGTCTCTTACTGCCACAAATCTGCTGTTGAGAGATTCTGGTAAGCAGGTGAAACTCTGCTTTAGGTCTTGCAGACCTACTTGCAAGAATATGAGAGCAAATTTAAAGTTGGCTACCACCAACCTTATTATTTATTATCCATCCATCATGATTTAAAACTTTTACATTGTACACAGTTGTCAAAAAATAAATGCAGTACCATATTGCACTACATATTTTGATGCCTTGCACCTATTATTCAGGTTCTCATATTTATGGGTACTATAAATACTTAAATAAGAAAGCAACAATTTATCTTGAACAAAAATTTTCAAAATTTAAAGTCAGGTATACGAAAATACTTGCTGTATACAAAACATTTTATAAACATATGCCAGATGTCAACTTAAAAGGATTTTACATTCAAGTTAAGCAGTTAGTATAACGTATCCAACTTGGACGTAAAGATGAAATAACAAAAGAAGCTATAAGAGGCCAGAGTCCATTGCCATTTTGTAGAAGGTTCCTTTTCTGAGTACAAGATTGGGTATGGTATCAAACTCCACAATCTGACCCTGCTCCAGAACCAGAACCCTGCAAAAATAAAAAGATAAATGTTAAAAACCTCAAGAAAACACTCATGTCCGTGAGACCATCATCTATTTCCCATTTTACAATTGGCCACTGAAAAACAGTTTAAATTTATATATTGGACCTTACAAACTGTGTCCATATTCATAACCCCATCACAAGGAAAACAAAAGTGGTTTTTCTTACCACTACTAACATCGCTAAACAAATCACTTACAAACCAAACCACATGGGCCTGAAATTTGTGGGGAATCTGCATAACTATCTGCAACTTCAGGACTGTCATACATTCCAATGCAGAAGTCCCAAAAAGTTAGTGATTCACCACTGGACAGCCAATTGTGCTCAAAAGGTAGGATTAATTCTGTGGTGGGAGGACAAGAGACATGGGCTGTGCTGAGCACAATTCAGCTCAAAACTTTTTAAAATGCAATTGTCTGTATGCATATTCACTACTTTTAAAGTTTTACTCTTAAGGTTGAAAGTGTCAAACATTCTGAAACATTAATTGTTTTAAAAACTTTAACAACTGTGGCCAGGTAAGGGGTATGGCACAGCCAGCTGTGGAAGCTTTTCCATCCTCTTCTTAATGGTCCAACTTTATTTGGCATCAGCTGTGCGGAAGCTCCTTACCAGCAAGGATTCTTTCCAGTCGGTTTTCAGAAGTTTTGGATTAGAAAATCCTTCCAGGTAAGTAGTGAGTACCACCAGTTTTGAAATATTGTACACAACATGGAATCTTCATATAAATTTCATTAACTTATTGTTGGTGTAGGCGGTTGTTCCTAGCTCAACATTCAACGGCATCATTGTGGTTTGTTTCAGCAGCTTCACTTTGCTTTTCTGTCTCAACTCAGACACAGTATATTTGGCAAAGCACTAATTCTTCAAGTTATTGCAGTGGCTCCACCAAATGTTGGTGTTGCTTGTAATACAATCCCTCGCAAGTAAAACTAAAACAGTGTTATCTGCTGAACCAACTGCCATCCATCTGGTCTGGCCTTGACCCAACCACAAAGACAGAATAACCTTGCTGCATTATGTTTTTCCCCATTCAGCACTAATTTTCTTTTAGATATCTGGTTTACAACAAATAAGCCGCACAAATTAGTTGTGGATGCTGACTTTCAAGTAATTTACTGAGAAGTGTATGCACATACATCCCAACCACTCAACTCCCAAAGTGAAATAAATGTGAAAAGTAATTATACATCTTGTGTAACAACTCTCAGAATAAAATCACTTTAAAAATAGGGTTTTCTTCTTTTTGCCAAGTTCTTGTAAAGAGTTAGCATACAGTTTGTTATACGTACTTGTGATGAAATTTTAGACAATCACTGGATGCATTAACTATTGTCTTTTTAACTTTCCCACATTCTATTCTCAGGAGGAAACTTTTTCCCTGGATAGCACAGCTGAGATTGGGAGTACTCAATGGGGAAAATGGTAGCTTGAATGAACATTTGAAGTTACTCAATTTCATAATTAGCCAATCTGTTTTTTGTAAATAAAAAAGTTCCCAGTTTTCTGTTATTCTCAAGTTATTCAATAATTTGAATGAGTTAACTTTGAAGTATTAAAAGGAGAACAACTGGTAAGATTTACACTGATTTAGGTCATGTTGAGTTTGAGAATTTTAGCCAAGTTTTCCCAGCAGAAATGGAGCGAAATTTGACTACTGGATTCATCTGCTTAGTTCTCATGATTTTCCAGAGGTTTCAACTGCCATCTGCATTCATGAAACCTACTAGGAAGCAGCAACTTTCTTCAAATATGCAGCTAAATCACAGGGACACAAGTCGCTTGAGAAAACATGGCTGTTTATCATGCAGACAAAGTGACTTCATATATGCCATCAAATTAGACAAATCGGAGAATATGGATATGTTCCACTGCCGTGTGCAATTACCCAACACAAAAAATTGCATCAGGTTTCATGCTAATTTACCGTGTATAATCCATAATGGTGTTGAGACGATGTGCTATTGTGAGTACAGTGCATTCATCAAACTGGTTTCTTATCGTTGACTGGATGAGTTTGTCTGTTTCTAGATCTACAGCAGCCGTGGCTTCATCAAGAACTAGTACTTTGGATTTCCGAAGAAGTGCTCGTGCTAAACAAATCAGTTGTCGCTGTCCAACACTGAAAAAAAAATCACAAAATATTTAGATCTTTTACTTCACTTTCCATACAATAAATAAATCAGTATTCTATCTAGAACTACCTGTACCTATTTAACTAGAGTGAGTTTTGCCTGCTTACATTATTAAAGGCACAATAGCTAGGACGTGAATTCCCACTGTTTAACCTACCTCTGCACCATAATAAAATCAGGACAAATAACTTCAGTACAAAGTTAGAACTGATCAGTTTCAGAATTAAATACATTTGCCTAGATCCTTTTGTAGTTGTTTAATACCCAATAAACTAGACCTCATAAGCAAACAGTCTGTCCCATGGCCTTCTGATGGATCGTGCTGTCGGGCCTCCTCACCACATCCAACTGTTTCTGATGATCAGAGCTTCTTGGAAACAGTTGAAAAAAAATCAAAAATGAAAAAAGACAACTACAGTAAAATCTTAATGAGACAATATATAGATAGCCCTACTAGATGTGGGACAATTGACATATGAGGAAATGAAACTGGGCAGGTGATGGAAGTGTTGGGAGAGCATTTGGGAACAGTAACCATAATTCTGCAAGTTTCAAGATAGTTAAAGAAAGGGATTGGGGGTGGGGGGAGTGGCTGATTTTGATTAAAAAGTAAAGGACCTGGCAAAAACAGATTGTGGGTAAAATGACATTTTACATATCAGAATCTTTTAAAAGAAAAGATCCAGTTTCCATTAAGGGTGAAGAGGCAAAGATGGCAAGGTTAGGTAACCTTGAATGAAAAAGGATATTGAAGGGAAAAAAAAAATGACACGTATGGGGAACTGCAACTGAGGGAGTCCTTTGAGGAATATATGGGGCACAGGAGAGAACTTAAAAGAAATTAGGAGGATAAATGGGGCCATGAAATATCATTGGCAAGATTAAGGAGAATCCCAAGACATTCAAGTATATCAGGAGCAAGCGGGTATCCAGGGAAAGAGTGGGTCCCCTTAGAGACCAAATAAGTGATCTATAGGTGGAGCCAGGGGATATGGGCAAGATCCTAAATGAATTCTTCTCATCTGTATTCACCAAGGGTACTAGTTCAGGGAAGGGTACATTGATATTCTGGATAATGTCAGTATTAAAGTGGAGGTGTTCAATGTCATGAAACACTTAAGGGTTAATACATCCCTCGGGTCAGATGAAATCTATCCCAGGTTGCTATGGGAAGCGAGAGAGGGGATAACTGTTGAGATATCCGTGTCCTCACCTGCCACAAGTGAGATAAGAAGACTGGGGGATAGCTAACATTGCTTCTCTATTTAAGAAGAGCAGTCAGGATAAGTCAGGTAACTATAGGCCGTTAAGCCTTACTCAGGTGGTAGGGAAAATATTAGAGAAAATTTTAAGTGATAGTATTTACGTGGACCCAAAAGGCAGAGCAAGGATTCAAATGTGGTCATGATGGGCCTCGCACACATTCTGTAGATCCTTGCTGCAATGTATGGGTGGACAAATCCAGTGTCCTGATGCATGCATTACAGCCAGTGGTAGTTCTCCATGGAACTGGTGATGAAGCATCAGTACACTCCAGCTAAAAAAAACATTAGAAATAGCTGGAGAAGACCATGGCTGATTGATTTCAGTCTTGAATAAACTCACAAACTGAATGGCCATGGCCCCCTTGGATACGCAATTCCTCTGGGTGAAGGAATTTCTCATCTGTCCTGCATCACCAACCCTTTATTTTGAGACTGTGACCTTTGGTTCCAGGCAACCACCCAAGGGAAACATTATCCCTTCATTTATCCTGTCATGCCCAGAAGAATTTTGTACATTTCAATGTAATCACTAGTACTTTTTCTGAAAGATCAAGACTGCAGCCTTCAAGCCATCACCTTCTCCTGACACAGTAATTTGAATTTATCCAGGTTTTCTTTGCCTCTCTTAAATTGATGTGATAATGGAACAGAAGTTCCTTTTGTGCACTGAAGCAGAGAAACAATGCCGTCTTAATCTCAATGTTCTCCTGCAGGCGAGAGTGCATCAGAAATCAGCCTGGATTCAAAACATTGTTCAAAACTCAGTGATTAATAAATCAACATTCCTATCATTCCTGCAGCTCTTGGCATTGAGATTAACCTTAATAGCTTACCCCTCAAACTTCCTAATACTTGCTCTTGAAAGGGTCAGGACAAAGCAAATTGTAGGAAAGTTTTAAACTTATCTTAAAATTGCATAAGAAAGCAAAAAAAACAAACAGCTAGCCATTCTCACTTTGCTGTTTCATAAACTTACGTACAACTTGCAGCTAAATTCAATAAACAAGACAAACACAGAAGAACCAACTATGAACACCATCATAAATGATAACAAACACCATAGTACAATACAAGTAGCACATTACAAGGCTGTTGTATACTCAGTTATTGGCAATTAGTAGACTACAAGTCATAATTAGAAATAAGTTTGTAATATGCACAACTCCTCCACAAATAAATTCTGAGCACAGCAGACTGAATAAAACAAAAGAAAATTCAGCAAGCTTCAAGATTTTTGGGGGCTGGAATGGTGCAGATCTCCTAGAATGTGCTATTATTAACCCACTTAACTGAGTGAAAGTGCAGAACTCCCTATGCAGGCTGGAATTGAGCCCAATCCGTCAAATTTTGCTCTCAGGAAATCTGTGCTGCACCATTGCACTTCGCATGGAGTCTGACATGGATGTGTAGACTTAATCAGATTTCCCAGCAGTCAGACTGGGAAGTCTGCACTCTGAGCCTACACTAGTTTAACTTCAACAGACCCTTTATAATTTGAATGGAAAGAAATAGCTAAAAAAAAAGTACAATTTCCCTTTTTTAAATTCAATTGATTTAAAGCTATTTAATCATCCTTAGTTTTATTAAAATATTTTAAACATTATAATAATTTTTTTACATAAATTGTGCCCAAGTATTTCTGAAGGTTAGGACATTTACAAACATTTTTCAAATTAAATGAGAGCAGTTGTGCCGAGGGTTAGTGTCATGGCAGTCCAGGGAATGGAGCACATCAGTTGCACTATGGGAGGTCCTAACTTTCTGACCAGCTGTGAACCAGTTCTCAGCAGAAGGCTGCAATTGAGTGCCTGCTGCAAGAGAGGATGTGCTCCAAAGGCAAGCAACTAGGGAGCTTGGGCAGCTTGCAGGCCTCATCTTCATCCACTCTCATCATCATAGCAAAATCCTGCCACTGTTATCCATATTTAAGCTTTTTTTTGCCTTTTAAAAATAAAACTTCAAAAAGCTGAATTAGCAAAACAATTTATTCACTGGTATTATTGTTATGATTTGAACATACTTTTGTATTTTATTACGATTGCAGACATTTGCATTTTACCTCAGATTCTCTCCTCCTTCAGAGCATTCATGATTCAGTTTGTTTGCAAGACCAGACACAAATGTGTTCAAATGAGCCAGTTCTAGAGCTCTCCATATTTCCGCATCAGAGTACTTATCAAAAGGATCCAAATTCATCCGAAGTGAACCAGAGAACAATATTGGGTCCTATCAATTAATTTCATATGATACTTGATTACTGTAAGAAATTACATTTTCAAGATCAGGTTTAAAACATTAATTCCAAAATGTTCAAATGCCTACCTGAGGTATAATTGTAATCTGAAACCTGAGATCATGTAGGCCTATTTTTGTAATATCAATTCCATCGATGTATATTTGTCCTTCATCTGGTTCAATTATTCGAAATAGACCAAGTGCAAAAGATGATTTCCCGGCTCCTGTTCTTCCTACTATACCAATCTATTAGAAAAGTAGTTACAGGATAGTCAATGAAATTAGTAGCTCAAGTGGTCATGAAGACAAAAAAAAATTAAGATTTTGTAGTCTGGAGTAACATACTGAAATTGTAAAACCATTCCTTTGATCTAGGCAATAGGTCCATAAATCAAAAAAAATAGTTTAGAAAAGGGAAGAATAGTCACATTCAGATTACATGTTATGTCATTGCTCAGGAGGTTAAATATTAGGCCTTTTATAACAAAAAAAGTGAATAATTCTAAAATTCAGCAGTCTCTTTTCACTAATATTCAAATAGATTTGGATTTGTTGTAATTTACAAGAGTCAGCAAAAGGATAAAATTGGTTGCTTGGGGAAAAGAAAATATAGACTAGTCTTCAGGTTCTGTTAGCACAAATGTGTGAACAAAGTTATCGTGCAGTTTGTCATGTTCGGCACTATGACTGTACTCAAACTGTACATTCTTTTCTATAAATGTATTCCCCAAAAATCTCACAATTAGCAAGGCAAAGTTCCCATTATATTTATCATTAGCACTGGTATTTTAAATGTGTAATTGTGAAGTCAACATACACATTAAAGTATCATTGAACATAAAATATACCAGAGACAACACTGATGTCGATTCAAGGGTCGTGCTGTCACTTGGAGAAGACTTACTGAACTTAAACTAAAGGCAAGTGAAACCTAAAATCAGATCCATCCTCAGTCTTAGAGGAAAAACAGCATTTAACAAACATACATAATTAAAATGCTAAGTGTTCACACATAGAAAAAAAGTTGGCCGCTGATTATAACCACTAAAGAATTTGGCTAGAACAGAATGACATTTACAATCAATGAAGAGTTTAGCACAAGCACTAACTCAGCTAAAATTACTATCACTCAGTCGTGTTGATGAGCAGATCATTTTTCTCACTAACCTTTTCACCTCCATTTATAGATAGAGTAATGTCCTTCAAGGCCAAGTCGAGATCTGTCCTATACCGTAATCCATAATTTATAAATTCTATCTTTCCCTCCCAAGGCCAAGTTTGAGGGGGTTGATTTTCTTTTATAACCCAACGTGCCTAAGTGGAAGAAAAAAAATCTGTAATATTTACTTCAACAAATGCTACTGCCAGATATTCTTACACAACACATTTTTGAATAATCCTTTCTTAGTAGAATAAAAACAGAAAATGCTGGAAACACTCAGCAGGTCAGGCAACATCTGTGGACAGATAAACAGTCAACCTTTTATGTCTTGGACCCTTTGTTAGAACTAGAAAAAAAAGAGGAATCGTTAGTTTTCAGCAGCAGACAAGGCAGGAGAATGCTGTAGATAGTCCAGATTTCAGAGGCATATAGAAGGGCAGGAGCTCCTGCTGCCTTGTAAGCCATGTACCAGGTCTGAGGTCTTGATCTTGAAATACCCTTTTCCTCAATTGATCATACTGGCAATGAAGGCAGTGGTTGAAATCATCATTCATACCTGCCTCCACCAGGAGATGGCTCCCAAGATATGGGAAGTGGTCCACATTTCATAACTCATCACCTTTGATCTAATACCTTCTCTAGCTTGTCAATAACCACAGATGGACAACTTTTCCTTCTGCTTTTTTTTGCCTTAGGAGGGACATATATTACTTGTCAACTACACATTAATTCTTTAAATGTTAGCCTGAGTTTGTTTACTATCATACCTTTTTAAGGTAATCAACCACAGCTAACTCTAATCTCGTGCATTCTTAGGCTGCCTTATTTAGATTTAAGACTCTGGTTTCAGGTTTGTTGTGATCACTGTTACCTAAAGTTCTCTCAACTACTAGCTCATCAATTAATGTTTTCTCATGAAACAGCTAGTTCTAAAATAGGTTGTTTCCTTGTTAATCCTTCAACACACCACACAAATTCATCCCCTACACCAGTGCAACTAATTTGGTTTTCCCAGTCCTTACATAGAGTTCCCCATAATAACTGTGCTACCTTGTTACATGCATCTCAACTTCCTGATTAAACTCTGCCTTACATTACTACATCTGCTCATAGCCCGTAGACAACTCCCACTATTGTTTTTTGCCCATTGTTTTCCTAGCTCCACTCAGGCAGAGTCTACTGCACTTAAGATTCTTCCTCTCCACTGCCTTTAACTCATTCTTTAACATCAAAGCTACCTTGACCCTTTTACCATTTTGCTCCTCTCTTCCACAAATACCCTGGAATATTTAATCCTTATCCCTGATCCGTAACAGCTATTAGATCATACCCATTTATTTTTATTTGTGTCACCAATTCACCCTACCACTCCTTGGTGCAAAACTTAAATGAAGCATTTTAAAACAAAATTCCCTACTGGGTACAAAAATATATTCTTGCATGCAGTGACAGGAATATATTAAAAAGAAAATAATTCAAACATTAACAGTAGACAAAACAAATACCTGCAGCACTTGTATGACTACTTGGTCATGGCAACTCATTTTCTAGATTTGCAGATCAATGCATATATTAGATTCTTTCCCAAAGCTTACAAGTTTTTATTTTGTAAATGGAGATAACATTATGAACTTAAATTTGCTATACTCTCACGCTTGATTCAGGGAGAACACATCTATATTTCTTTTCTCTCAAATTTAATTTTACCTCTTTTGGAGTCTCAAAATACTGTTGCACTCTTTCCACTGCAACAATATTAGTTTCTACTTCTGAAGTCATGCGTACCAGCCAGTTTAATGTTGCCGTTATCTAAATAATAATGAAACCCATTTTATAAAAAAATATCATTTAGTAAATATAATGAAAGTCATTAAACATTATCATTAAAGAATAGATTTTTTTCTTAAACCGTGCTTAAATTAAACAGAATTCTAAGGGTGCTAATATTACAAGAATTTCTAAATACCTGGCTCTCAATGAAACTAAATTACTGACAAAAATGTTGCAGACTGAAGAGTTAGGTAACAAAAAAAATCTCCCTACAATATTTACTGAAAGCTTGCATTTCATTATGAAGAGTCCATTTTCATTTTCCTACTTGCTCAAGGACAGGAAATTATTATTTGTTTAATTCCATATTAGGAACTCCAGATTCTTTAAAAATTCAAACCATTGCATCAAATCACATTAATGGGTACTTTGCAATGAGCGGCACATCTATTGACCAACAGCTTTTGTATTATCCAAAAGATTAGAGTCAGAGTGTAACGGAACCCTCACCTGTTTCCTGAGCCCTAAACAGCACTCAAAAAGCTCAATACCATTCAAACCAAGGCAGGGTCCTCATGGGTATGCCGCGCTTAGACAAGAAATACAAGCAGAAGCAGGCCATGTGCCCCTCAAGCCTGATCCACTATTCAATAAGATCATGACTAATCTAAATCAATAACATTTTCCTGCCAGTTGGCCATAATCCTCAATTTCTCTAAAATCCAGAAATCTATCAATTTCTGTTTCAAATACAATCTGTCATCGAGCTCCCACAACCCTGTCAGAGGGAATTCCAAAGACTCACCCTCTCCAGCTGAATAAATTTCTTCTCATTTTAGTGCTTATGACCCAACCCCTTCTTTTGATTGCCTGGATGTGAATGTACAAGGCATGGTTTGTAAGTTTGCCCATGATACTAAAATAGGGCGTGTTGCAGATAGTGTAGAAGGTTATAAAAAATTACAGGGGGATCTTGATCAGCTAGGCACGTTGGCTGAAGATTGGTAAATGGCCTTCAATCCGCATAAATGTGAGGTATTGCATTTTGGGAGATCAAACCAGTGTAGGACTTGTACAGTGAATGGTAGGACCCTGGGGAGTGTTATGGAACAGAGGGACCTGGGAGTGTAAGTGCATAGTTCACTAAAAGCGGCATCACAGGTAGATAGGATGGTGAAGAAAGCGTTTGGCACACTGGCCTTCATCAGTCAGGGCAATGAATACAGGAATTGGGAAGTTACGTTGCAGTCATACAAGATATTGGTGAGGCCACACCTGAAGTGTTGTGTACAGTTTTGGTCACCCTGTTATAGGAAAGATGTTATGAAACTAGAAAGAGAGCAGAAAAGATTTACCAGGATGTTGCCTCGACTTGGGGGCCTAAGTTACAAGGAGAGGTTGCATAGACTAGCACTTTATTCCCCGGAATGGAGGAGATTGAGCGGTGACTTGATGGAGGTATACAAGATCATGAGGGGCATAGACAGGGTGAAAGCAGAGCTTTCCCCCCCAGGGAGGGAGTGCTAAAGACAAGAATGCATAGGTTTAAGATCTGAGGCAAGAGAATTAAAAGAGACATCAGGGTGGTGTGTATTTGGAATGAGCTGCCAGAAATAGTGGTTGAGGCAGGCATATTATCAATATTCAAAAGCCATCTAGATAGGAGAGGTTTAGAGGGCCATGGGCCAAACGCAGGCAGATGGGTCTAGCTCGCTGAGCAGCATGGTCAGCATGGACGAGTTGGGCCAAAGGTCCTGTTTCTATGCTCTGTGACTCTGCAGTCAGGAAAAACAAGCAGGCCACATCAACCCAAATCTCCATGTTTCACTGTAACAAATATATCTTATTTTTAAATAAAAGGAGACCAAATTTATACACAGTGGAGCTAGTTACTTTTGTATTCAAACCCTCTTGTAATAATGGCCAACATGCCTCTAGTTTTCTCAACTACCTGCCAAACCTACACGTCAGGTTTCAGTAACTTGTGTATGAGGGCACTCAGGTTCCTTCAAGCATTAATATTTCCCACCCTCTCATTATGTTAAAAAAACTCAGGTTTCTATACGCCTTACCAAAGTGGATAACGTTATAGTTTTTCAACATTATACTCCATATGCATCCTGAAGCCTCTTTGTAATCTCATTACATTCCTACTTAGTTTTGTATCATCAACAAATATGGAAAGATGACATTTAGTCCCCTCAGCCAAATCACTGATATAGACTACGTACAACCTGCAGAATGCAGCAGTAACCAGCCAAGGTTACATTCTATCACCAAGAACAAAATCATACAGCCACTTGCTATTGTCAATTATAAATGGACAGTGAATGTGGCATCACCAACAGTGCCCAAAATCAATGAAAAATTATAAGTATATAAAGGCAGTGAAAGTTTAAACGTGCTACAATTACGAATATGAAGAATATGCCATTTATAATGTAGCTGAAATACAAAAAAGTTCATGATGACATAATAACGTGTTTTTTTTTAATTGAAGAAACAGTCCAGTTTTTTTTTCCCTCTGAAGTTTTTGGTTTTTTAATTTTTTTTGATTTGGGGGTTCTTTTCTCATATAATTACATCTCTTTTCAATCTTTCCTTTTGTATTATGTTCACGTAATAAGAGAGCGGGAGGTCTAGATTACTTTCTTTTACTCATTGTGATAATATATATTAACTGTTATGATTTTTATACTGATCTCTTTGCACCATATGTATTATTACTAATGTTATATATATTATTTTGTACTAATTTGAAATTAATAAAAAGATTGAAAAATACAAAAAGTTCATAACAAGTTACAGTATAATTTAAAAGCATGTCTATTTCTCCAAACCTGTAAAGCATATGAAATGGAGAGACCAACAATGCCTGGACTGACTGTATTTCTGTAAGCCACAGCAAAGAGGGCAGAAAAAAATACAATGCAATTGCCAACAAATTCCAGTCTCACAGCCAACCACCTGGTGGGATAACAAGACAAGAATAGTTAATTTAATTATTTGTGGAATCAAATCATAACAGCTTTGGTGTCCCCTCCCGAGAGACTGAGAACTTTCCACTGTAGGAAGTCAGTGCAATCAAGCATTATAAGAATCACTAACCCTCATAATATGGTTTGACAATCATGACAAACTGAATTGAAACCTGCAAGGAGGCCTCTCTTAATGATTTAAGTACTGACATTCCAATAAAAGTACATTGCTGCCAATAAAGCAAATAAATGAAGCTATATTGTTAAACTACCTGTTAGCTACAACACTAGGGTAATATGCTTTTTGGTTTTCATCTACCCTGGAGTCCTTACGGTGTATAAAACGATCTTCTTCCCCAAAAGCACGGATGACACTGACACCAAGCAGAGTTTCATTGAAATTTGAAAAAATGGGTGATCGGCTAGCTGATTCCAGCCTCTTCAGCTGACGGGAGGTAGCAACGTAGTATCTCTAAAACAAAAAGTAACATTAATGATTTGAAATAATTCATTTTTTTCTCAAATGCAACAAGTATTAATTCAACAAAAGGCATTCAAAGTTCATCATACATAACCCTAATGGGATAGAGTCCACATCTTGCAATAACATGGGATCTTGAATTATTTCCTCTCCCAGTCATTTAGTATTGAGTCATATGCACAATTCTTTCAATTGCAATGACCCAAATCCTGTTGAAGTTTGCCCTAAACCAATAATACTACACAACTCATTCCAAAAACTAAAAGTCCTGTGAAGGAATACAAGCAATCTTCCATGGAAAGCATCTGGCCCGGATGTTGTCCCTGGCCACATTCTTAGATCCTGCACAGATCAGCTGGCCGGGGTATTTACAGACATTTTTAACCTTCCCCTGCTTCAATCAGAGGTTCCCACCTGCTTTAAGAAGACCACTATCATTCTGGTACCTAAGAAAAACAAAGTAACGTGCCTTAATTACTACCGTCTGGTGGCTCTGACATCCACCATCATGAAGTGTTTTGGGAAGCTGGTCACGGCACACATTAACTCCAGCATCCCAGTCAAATTTGATCCACTGCAATTCGCCTACTGCCGAAACAGATCTGTGGTGGACACCAATGACCTGGCTCTACACTCATCTCTGGAGCATCTGGACAGTAATGACACCCATGTTAGACTATTGTTTATTAGCTACAGTTCCACCTCTAATACTTAGGATTCCAAATAAACTCAAACTCCGAGACCTGGGACTCAACAGCTCCCTATGTGACTGGATCCTTGACTTCTGGACCAAGATTGCAATCACTAAGGAAAGATAGCAACACCTCCGGCACAATTATTCTCCCTAATCTACTCATGACTGCGTGGCCAGATTCTGCTCCAACTCCACCTACAAGTTTGTGGATGATACCACAGTAGTAGGCCGTATCTCAAATGTTGATAAGTCTGAGTACTTAAGGAGATAGAGAGCTTAGTAACATGGTGTCATGACAACAACCTTTCCCTCAATACCATCAACTTTATTGACTTCAGGAAGAGGGGTGGTGCACATGCTCATCTCTACACCAACAGTGCTGGGTTGAGAGCTTCAAGTTCCTAGGAGCAAACATCATCAATAGTCTGTCTTGGTCCAACTATGTAGCCAAGAAAACTCACCAGCACTTCTACTTCCTCAGAGGGCTAAAGAAATTTGGCATGTCCCCTTTGACACTCACCA
>JARFYF010000112.1:18247506-18262088 GCA_030265395.1 Rhina ancylostomus | reverse complement strand
ACACACACTATCTTACAGGAACCTCACTACTTGTAACCTAGTCCGTAACAGTACACATACATATTGTGTACCATTGAATCTGATTCCACCAGCTTTCCACACATCATTTTCCACTGCACAGTGGTGCAGCTAGTAGTGCCACTGCCTCACAGTGCCAGAGATCCAGGTTCAATCCTGACTTTGGGTGCTGTCTGTGTGGAGTTTGCATGTTCTTGTTTCCTCCAGGTGCTCCAATTTCCTCCCACATCCCAAAGCCATGCAGGTTGGTAGGTAATTGGCCACTGTAATTTTCCCTTAATGAGTAGGTAAGTGGTAGAATCAGGGAGGAGTTGATGAATATATCAGGAGAATACTATATGGGATTAATGTAGGATTAGTGAAGGTGGGTGGTTAATGGTCAGCATAGACTCAGTGAGCTGTAGGGCTGTTTCTATGTATATCTCTATGACTATGAAAGAGAATTTTTCCCATTTCATAGCTAGTTTCTTTTCTAATCATCTTAAACACATTTTCTCTGATCACTAATGCTGCTTTGTTAGTGGAAACAGTTTCCTCATCATGACTCTTCATAATTTTGAAGGTTTCCATTATATTTCCACTTAATCTTCCTGCAGTAAGGTTCAGCTTCTCTAATGCCTCCACATAACTGATTTCCATCATTTCTGTTATCATTTGATTAAATCTACTCAGCACTCTCTCCAAAATTGTGGTAACCTTTCAAAAGTGGAACTTCCAGAACTGGACATGGTGTTTCATCTGAGTGGTTATTCTATTTAAACAACATTAATAGAAATATTCCTAAATAAAATTGCCTGGAAACTATTTTAACACATTCCTTAATAATCTTGAAAGATTATACTCAAATGAGGAAAAGAATATATAAAACAGCACATTAATACACCTTATATCCATTGGATAGCAGAATTTCTTCTACACCCGCTCCAGTCTTTTAAGTCCTGGGACCACTTTCCACCATAATTTCTCCTCATACTTTATACTTTCATGAGTGTACCTGAATAATGAGATTGATGTTATCATTGCAAGATTACATCAACAATTTTCCATTGGGCAATTCAAAGGAAGAAACATCCCCTTGATGACCATTTCCCATAGTAAAATGAACAGATCAGCTGATTTTATCAAAATTGATTGATACAAGTGTGATTAAAAATAAAAATATAAGCTTGTAAGAGTTCCTGTATGAGAATCTAACCTTACAATGAATCAAAAGTAAAGCAGTGTTTGGGAGGTACTCTTCTAGAATCCACTAATTTAAAATTTTGAATTAGATTTTGTGGTGTCATTCCAGAGACCTCAAAAAGCAATGGTTTTGAAAGATGTTAATAATAAGGCAGTGTTCATTGAAATATCGATAAATTCAATGAAAGCACCGCAGTCAGTGACAACTTAATATGTTGTGATAATGTCAACCCAAGGAGTCAGTGAATGTGACCTTGTGTTATTAATTCTGATAGTGTTTTAGGTAAAATTCTCTTGGAATTACATTTGATGTACATGTTCTTCAGGCACAGATTATCACACAAGATGTGAAATGTTCAGTCAGAAACAGAGCTAATGGTCGAGGATAAAACAAAGGGGACCATCTGTATGTTTTTGTGTAGGATTGTGCAGATGAAGGAGTTAAAAGTACAATTTATTGTGCAGTTACTTAGAATGTGTTTATGCTTTCAGCATTACAGATGCCAACAAACTTGTTAGAGATTAGACTTTAACTGTATTTGGTTTTGAGAAGTGTTCACACAATGGAAGCAGGAAGTTCCTGCTTCAAACATAAACTATATTAATAATATAAATCTGAAAACATGGAAAATACTTCTAATTCAAATCCTGTAACACAAAAGAGGGAAGATATAGTCAGTACAAGATTTTCTTTTGGCGTATTGCTGGGCTAACAAATTTATTTGCTCAATATCTGATTTCAGCAGTGTAGGCTTTGTAATTTACATATCTATATAATTAGTATGCAAATCCAACTCTGACTCACTTGATCTCCAGAAATGTCTGCTTTCACCAAGGTAGACCATAAGTAAGACCACCTTTTATTTTTGCCTTATTACCTTAGAGCATTAATAACCCTTCCAGGTTAATCCCAATTGAGATCATCTAATTTAGAACAGACTGCCAACATCATGGTTACTTACCTGATCTATGTTGCCAGTACGCTGATTCTTTTATGTACCCTTTGAACCATTCTTTCAGTGCAAAAGAAAAAAATTAACTTTAACACTTAGAGTTACTGATACAAGTGCCTTCAGCAGTCTTATCATTTCCTAAATCTTGCACTATTTGTCAGTTTGGAGTAAGTTTTCAGTGTCTGCTTTCATTGCCAGGAGCAAACCAGAAGGAAGCAATCAGAGAATCAAATAATATTTGCATTTGGGCCTTGGTAGGATTGAATTGGTGAGGTGCTTGCACTTTAGAATAAGTTACCTTTATGGTGAAGTGAGAAACCACTGGTCACACAACAGAGTCCAGCCAGAGGAAGAAAGCTAAGGCAAGATGTTTGAGGAGAGAGCCAATTCTGGAGAAGACTGGGGTCAGATATTGTGTCGGTGTAATGGTGATGGAATGGGGAGGGGGCTGTTGGGCAGGGGACTGCAATTTCTGTTCATCTAATAGAGAACAATGCTCACCTTAGCTTCACAAGATCACTTAAGGTGAATCAAGATCATTTTTTTCCTGTATTTATTTTGGTTTTCTTTCTTGTTTATTGATCCACTTTAAAAGTCATGGATTAGACTCATTCTTGCTGTTTATCATGTGTAGGACAATCCCAACAGGCACTTCCTGCATCTTAATACTTCAAACCTACATTCTGATCAAACTGATTTAAGGGGAGGCAACTTTGTGTACATGGAGGATTATGGTGTATGCCCAAGCCATTTATCTCACTCAGCTTGGGGGTGACACACATATAGGCAGGACGAAGGCTTAATGATAATGATAGCTTCCTATTATAGTCCCCCACAAAGGGGACAGGGTGGATAAATGTGAAGATTGTTTCCTGTATCTTTTCCCAACTGAATTTATATCACTCGGATTATTTCATCATTGGCTGTTGAAAATATATATAAGAGACAAAGACAAAGAAGAGAAAATCTGATATTTAAAGTTAGTCCTAATCCTTACTACCAATTTATTTCTTAAAAAGTGATCTTGAGTAGGCTTGTTCACAGTTCAGTGATAAAGGTGGCTAAACACTAACAAGCATCAGATAACAAATTAGTAAGGAAGTGAAATGTGTAAGTGCCATATCTGTTTTAATTATAGTTTTACATATTCTATAACAATTCTGTTCCATTTTAGATTTTCTGTGAAATATTTGAGTACATTGGAAAGTAAACAATCTATTGTAGAACCTAACAGCAATCATGTTCTTGAAGTAATATAATGGGATATATTTGAATCTGATGTGAATTATTTTGAGAATATCATATGTCAAGCAATGGTATTGAAGGAATTGGAGGTTTAGAAATTTAGTAAGTCACATGTCAAAGACACTCCAGTCATTTTATGATGTATTCTGTCCTAACTTTTCTTTTAATTGTCTTCACTTACAACTGCACCATTTTGGCTCTATGTCTTGCAACAAAGAAATAAGAGTGTTTTGAAACAAGCTCAACAGAGTGAATATAAGATTAATGTTATCAGATGACAGCATTCTACAGAAAAGTAAAGCCAGTACTGAGTTTCAGAGATTTATATATTTCTTGAATTTGAATGATGTTACTTTAAGATCTTTGAATAGTTATGCTTGTTTTTCATTCTTTTCAGACGTATTCTGGTCTTTTCTGTGTTGTCGTAAATCCATACAAAATGCTGCCCATCTATTCTGAGAAGATTGTAGAAATGTACAAAGGGAAGAAGAGGCATGAGATGCCACCACACATCTATGCCATTGCAGACACTGCATACAGGAGTATGCTGCAAGGTAAGACTGCAATCCCACCCCACATCCTGTATTGTGCTGTTAAAGCCAGTAATAGCATAATAACAGAAGACTTTATGACCCTGTCTGAAATAATAATTACCAGCTCATTAGGATTCAGGCACTTGCCTCTCTTTTCAAATAAGAGTATTCAGCAGATTCAAACAATTCTTTGAACCTCATCCAGGAATAGGGATCAATTATTTAGGACTGGGATGAGGAAAGACTTCTTTACTCAGACTATGGCAAATCTTTGGAAATTTTTTAGCCTGGGGCTGTGAATGCTTAGCTAGTAAGTATAATTGAGGCTGAGCTTGACAGATTTTAACGCAGTAAGGGAATCAAGATATATGGTAATCAAATAAGAATGCAGAGCTGAAGTAGAGGAACAGCCATGTTCTTACTGAATAGCAAATCATGTTTCTCCTACTGCTTCTAACTCTTATGTACTCAGCTAAGATTAGAATTATAAATATTGAAGACTTTTAGCTCTAGGTGTTACTGGATTCTTTTAAACAATTCCAATAACACAAAATTATAAAAACAAAACCCAGCTGGGCAAAGAATATTGATTGCCTTGTTACATACACTTAGTTGTTTCTTTTATTTTGGTTAACATTTCTAAAATTTTCCTTTAATATCTTGGCAACATGGTACTATTTGCATAATTTGCATTACTATTTAATGTAATTATCCTATGATAGCCAGCCTGGAATGATAATTGATTGTAATCCTTACAAAAAAATGCCATAAATCACAGGAGTAACAGCCTAAAGTTATTAGTATTCTCCAAAATCCAGGATTATGTTACAGCTTTAAAATTCATCTAATTTATTTCCATGCACATAGTAAGCTTAACATGCTTTTAAGTTCCAAGTTTCTCCAGAAATGAATAGAAGAAATGGACATCAACCCTGCTTAGGAGAGTTAAGGAATATAGTCAACAGTTTATTTGAAGAAATGGAGATGGTGATGTAGGAATTTAATAAAGGAACACTATAATGTAGGGTTCAGAAATTGCATACCATGCCACCCACTGTTAAGGAAAAGGGTGAGAGTTGTGCAGAGTGTCAATGAAATTTGAGCATCTGGATAAGAATTTGATATTTAATTTGCTGGAGGACACTCCAAAGCAAGGAATATAGGAATAATGGATGAGTGGGATTTAATGAAATGTGATATGTAAGCAGCAGATTTTTCAATGATTTGTAGTTTCTGGAGAGTGGAGCTTGTTTGAGTGGCAATGATGTTATTGGGGGAATTGAGCCTAAAGATGATTGGGCATGCGTGGGATTTTCAGCTGTAGCTTATACACTATAGAACAGAGGGGATAATGCTCCAAATGTGAAGGTATTGGTACTACTTAAGATGAAGAGATATATGACCATATCCAGCTGAATGCAGTGACAGCATACAGCTTGGTTCTGTCCAAACCAATAAACAGAAGTCAGTGCCAAGGATGGTAAAAGAAATATCTTCAGTCTTCCTGATGTTCAGTTGGATACAAATCAGGTTCAGTCATGAGTTAATACCTTACAGATTACCCATCAGCCCACAGAGAGAGAGCAGTGTGGGCTAGGGAAGATATGAGAGGTGGAACAGGTTGTTCTTGATTTACAAATGAAAACCAGACCCATGGCTATGGATAATAGCATTGTATCAATGAAAAGAATGGGTCAGCAGAACAACAGAACTGCCCATTCATGGATGGGGTCAGACCCCATTTCTGTACAAGGGTATTGGACTGCTGGGGGTGGATCCCTGCAAAGTAAAAAGGCAGGAGCAATGCATTGAATACATTAGAGAAATTGAGATTGAGGAATAGTTTCACAAACATAGTCACTGATGACCTTGGCACTGTAAGATATTGGGGTTGTGAGCAGAATGGAAATAGATTGAATAAATTGCTTAATCATTGTTGATCTGATTTAATTGGGGATAGGGTGATAAAGGGGAGGCACAAGAGACTGCAGATGCTGGAATCTGGAGCAACACCAAAGGTGCTGGAGGAATTCAGTGAGTCAGGCAGCAACTATGCAGGGGAATGGACAGTCAACATTTCAGGTCAAGACCCTTCATCTTTATCTGGAGATAAAGAGGCATTTGGAGAGGATGAATGTGTAGGTTTTTTTTGAGCGACAGGTTCATGATTTGCCTTTGAAAAGATGAGGGTATTACCTTAATAAAGAGAGCCAATTATGATGTTGGATAATATTGGGACCAAGAAAGGTATTTGAATGGTCAAGAATTAATGCTAATAGAGGGCAGAAGATTGGTCCCATGGAAGAGATGACCATGAAAGGTGTAAAGTAAGATGGGAGTGAAGATATAGGCTGACTGGGATAATTAAGAATTGGTGTGATCAGGACAGAGGCGGAGGAATTTGAAGATTAGGCAGATCCATAAAGGATCTCAATCCCTGCAGTTGGTGTTGAAGAATATGGTCTAGTCTGTGGGGAAAGGAGGATTGAAGAGGTAGATTTCATTATGTTTTAAATTTTATTCAGCTGGGCTTTGCGTACTAGCATATCCAGCTGTTATACAGACAGCTATTTGCCCCATGGTATCCAAAGGCTATTAAGGACATTATCTGGCCCTGTTCACATATCCAATCAAACTCTTTTTATTCATCCAATCTCTTATATGATAGCATAGAGGTATGAACTGTACATCTAATAATACACATTGCATGTGTGTGTTCTTCTGTGCATAACAAACCACAAATGCTTAGACAAACATTATCAGTGTCGCTACAAAATAGTCAACATTCTAGCCCAATAAATATGAGCAATTTTATGTTGTTCGAGGAAGCCACAAACATTGTATTTAATGATTAAATCACTACCTGGTATCTTTCATGAGTCAGACTGTATAATTTTAAACAGATGTTGTAAGTGATGTTTACTGAATTCCTGAGTTTCATTTAAACAATTATATAGTCATATTCTAAAAGCTTTATAATATTTTTACCTAGAGAGTGCATTTTGCTCTTATTTGATGTGCTGAACAGGTGATGCATTCAGTGCTAACACCCAATTATGGAAAAATAAGAAAATTGAGAAAATTTACCTATAGAAAGTTGTTACGGTGGTTTTCACACTGAATAATTTATTATAATGCAACCTATGCATTTACCAGCTGCAGCTGCCTACAGAACTTGCCAGTTCACTGCTGCCAAGTCTTTACGACTAGAAAGCATGGGACAGGGTTAACAGCACCAAAGAACCCTCTCTATGGCAGCCACAGTTCAGCAATGCAAAGGACTGCCATGGATAGGACACAGTATACATGTCGTCAGTGTATATGGGCAATTGACTTCACAAACTGAGTCCCTTGCTGCAAGTGGCTCACATCACTTCAAGGCATGGGCTCATTATTCAGATAGAATCCACAAAATATCCGTACTCCACAGTTCTGAAGGTCTGCAGTAAGCACCAAGAAACCCAGAAATTACATAATATGCACAGCATTTAAAACTCAGGCAGGCACAGGCAGACAGCAACACTTTGGTGTTACAGTCAGGGCCCTTTAATTCACATCTCCTAGCAGACTTACTGCAAGATTTGCACCTTGTTTTACTGGAAGATATAAACAAAGCTCAAAGGTTGGGCATTATTTCTTCAGTTTCCATTGGTAAGGCAAAGATGTGTATTGGCACATATTAATTACATCATCACATACACGAACTAGAACAGAGGGTTAAGATGAATAATGCTGAGAAAGGGTCAGATCCATGATCTTTCATCAGAATCAGAATACTGAAATGTGTAAAAGGCAGTACCAATACTTGTGCAAAAGTATCAGACACAATATTAAGCCAAGCCATTTTTCAGGTGGTTCTAATGTTGTCTGAAGCAGTCATAAGGCCTGGTATTGGTTTTGGTTTATTATTGTCACATGTACTGAGATACAGTGAAAAACTTTGTTTTGCAAGCCATCCATGCAGAACATTTCAAAACATAAGTACTTTGAGGCAGTACAAGGAAAAATCAATAAGAGAATGCAGAAGAGTGTTACAGTTACAGGGAAAGTGCAGTGCAGGTAGACACTAAAGAGAAAGTGACATGAGGTAGATTGTGAGGTCAAAAGTTTATCTTTAGCATACAAAGGGTCCGTTCAAGAGTCTTAAAACAGCAGGATAGAAACTGTCCTTGAGTCTGGCAGAGTAAGTTTCCAAGCTTTTGTATCTTCTGCTCAATGAAAGGGGGAAGAGAGTATGTCTGGGGTGGGAGGAGTCTTTGATTATGCTGGCTGCTTTTCTGAGGCAGTGTACTGCTCCCTTCTTGGATTTATGTAATTGACCCTGTTGATAAGGCAGGCAACCTGAAATTGATTCAGTGTCAGTGAAGAAGCTGCTTCTGGAGGTAACAGGTCCCAGGATGTTATACGCTGCAGCCTATTTCCAGGTGAGCCTCGCCCTCTTCAGTTCGACATGCAGTATTTGCTGCCACCAGGTATGGGCCCTGAGAACAGCGGGAACCAATTATATCTCTATAGCTTGAGGGCACAAACGAAACAGAAAAACACTTTGAAATGAGGCCCAAAGCAAAATCACTTAAATCCTTCAAAAAGTACAAATAAAGATAGATTTTGTAAGTAATGGAAGAAACATATGAATCAGTTTCCAGCACAGTACTTTAGTTTGTCAATAATTGACATTGCTGAAAATGGGCATTTTCCCTCAAGTTTTATGGAGTGTGCATCTGATTAGCTGTTCAAGAAAGACAAAGTATTGCCATCTCTTCAGTTTAGACCTGGGGTCAGCAGAAATTGAGGATTAGTCTCCAGGAAACTGCTAAATACAACCTCGAAGAATAATGCTGCTGTTCTTTTAATTTTCACTGCACACTGGTGTTTATTAGTTATAAGAATAATGAACATAAGATACTTGACTGTCAGCCAAGATTCATGTAATTGTGCTATGAGAAGTCTGTTTTCTTTCCAATTGGTGTGGAAAGCAGTGAACTGAGTGGATCATTAACCAATGATGGGAGAAGAAGGGGGAGGTGGGGCAGTTGGAGGCGGAAGGTCATGTGATGAAAGCTTCAGGAATACCTCCAATCAGAGTTGGCAATCCTAATGGTAAGGAAATTACTCTGTAGATTTTGGTCAAAATGCATTTCTTAGGCCATGTGAGAGCAATTATGTAGCACAGGCCAACAGCAATGCAATCAGTGAGATGTATTCTATTTACTTTACAAGCAGCTCATCCAATTCTTTGAGTAGTAAATGAAGCCCATAAAAAGGCAATTGTCAGAGATATGCTGCCAAGTTTGGAACATAGTCTGAGTTCTGATGCCAACATCTGCCATTTTTCAGCTGTCCTTCTAGGCTCTGAATGAAAAGTTTAATTGCATTGCTGCAGCAATTCTATTAGTTTTTTTCTATCGATTTCTACCATTAGTTAGGAAGACTTCCAATTACCATGTAAATTCATGTAGATTTTCTTTGGTTTTAAGTTACAAACACTTTAATTGCAGACAATATGCTGGGAAACTGATAACCAGAATAAAAAATAAAAATATGCCTGTCAGTTACACACCATTGTGAATCCAGCATGACTTGCTGTTTTATTTTAAAGGCAAAATGACAATCAGTATTGCTGACTTTAGCTACAAGTTATCTACAGTGCTGCCTGTGGCAACCAAAATAGGCTAGAAGCAATGGATCATCCTCCCAGATTAAGGCACAAATTTAACAGAAGGAAAGGTGCAAACACTTGATTAAATAGACCAACAGCCCAAGTACGAACATCACATGAATAGCTCTCAGCTGGTTGCTGCAGATAAACCATTAGAGCACCAGCTCACGAGTGAAAAAACTCGCTATTCAGTGGCCCAGTACTAGCAGAGGAAGAAGGTAAGAAAGAGGGACTTTCTTTTCCATAGTTCCTTTTGTTGCACCCTAGCATCCTATTAAGTATTTTGAAGGGTGGCCGTTGTTGTAATATAGGAAACGCAGAAGACAGTTTGTGCACAGCAAGTTCCCACAAACTGTAACATGAAAATGCCAAAATAATTCCTTTTTTAACATTAAGTGGAGGATAACTATTAGCCAGAATGTTAAGATAACACTCTTGCTCATCTTCAAAACAGTGACATGGGAACAATTGATGTGGTCTTGGACTAATATCTTATCCTGTAATATTAGTACACCTAAAAGTCTTTTGAGAATATACCTGTATGCTAAGAGTAGTGGAAGTAGAGTGCAATCACCAGGAATATCAGTGTTTGCAGGTTAAACTAATATCTGCTATTGAAAATCTTTGTTCCTGCCACCTGAGCTGGCAGGACTAAAGGTTTCTCTCAGCAATTGTTCCCATTGATGATGATCACCTCCCATTAACTAAAGAGTATAATATAGGTCAGGAACATTACAATTACTACTCCACCCAACATATACAGTAACATTTTGGCTTCATTTGTACAGTAACAACTTTTTGTTCATCATAATAGGAAAATGGGGTCAATTTTGACACCACCTACTTGGCAGAAATCTGGACAGTGGTCAGTAAAATGTACCAGGTTACATAGCCCTGGAAGTGAGTAGATACTGCCAAATGCAATTTTGGCACAAAATTCTGAACAGGTAGTCAAGCCTGCCACCCACATCTGGTGCCATCCTCCTGTGGAGAAGGGAGTCAGGTGCCATCAAGAGGCTCTAACCATTGTTTTAATGCTGGCTGGAGCAGGTGGGCCATTGTAACAGTTGAGCAAGATAATCATTGATCAACAGAGGAGGCTACTTAAAGTAAGTTTTCCAAAATAAATCTTTTCTTGTGGAGCCTGGAAGAGTAGGATTCCTTCATCAAATCTCCTAAGTTTAGGCTTGAGCTAGATCCAGCAGGCCTCTCCTTCATGAACAACCCTCCTGGAAACCTTCCCTGCACACCTACCCTTTTTTTACCAATAGCCAGACTGCTCTCTGTTTTGCTCAGGAAATGGGTTAGCTGCATGTTAATTAAAATTCCTTAGGGCTGTCCTTTGCCTCACTGAGCTTCTAACTTACACCTGTGTCCAGTCAAGCAAAACCCATTCTGAGTTTTAAAAAAATCATGAATGATAAAGTTACAAGTGAGCTCTACACATAATGCCTCAGATTATTGTTACTGGCACGACTGATAAGGGATGGGGGAAAAAAAAGTACAGAGTTTTTAAAGTAGGAGGAATGTTATTTTCTGGTTGAAATATTAATTGTCAGATGAAGCTTGCAATCAGCTCTGACTTCCTGTTAATTATAACAAAAGATGTGATTGGCTTGCACTATCCCTCTGATACTAGCCTTTCTTATCAAAACTAATTGCAAAAGCAATATTTGTAACCTCCCAAATTTACTAAATCATGAAAGAGACAAGAGACAAAAAAATTACAGGAAAAACAAAACTGGCTGGATCTGGTATTTCTAAATCAGTCCCTAATGGACTCTAAGGATGGTTTGCTTTGACTGGAATAGAGACACCTTGTACAGACCAGCCATGGTCAAACATGGCTGGATGCCAAATGAATCAACTTTAAAATTACATGTATTACAGAGTTTGAATCTATCTTAAATGATTTAAAAAACATTTTTGGCTTTCTTTTCAAAATAAGGTTTTTCTGCCAGTTTAGACCATGTGACCCTAAATATTTCTGAGAAGACACCCCTACTAACTCCCACACTCCTCACCACTGCATCACTCCTTTTTTTAGGGGAATAAATAGTCAATTATACATTGTTGTCCACTGTAACTAAGATGAAGAATAGCAGAAACAAGCCCACTTCACCCATTCCATGAGACGACAAGTTTGATAACAAACTATCTGGTGATTAATTAACAAGATCTCTGCTCACAAGAAAGAGAGAACTATATCATCCAAGTGCAATGCATGTCAGTGTGACAAGCAGACAGTCTGACCTGCCGAGCCATATCTTTTGGAGTGAAATAATATTTTAGTGGAAAAATGCAACCTGTATTTCTGTGTCATACATTTTGAAAATAAGCAGAACTCGTTGTTCATCTCTGGATTTGCAGTTTTTCTCACATTTCTTCTTCCTATCAGTGTAAGATGTGCCAATGCAGTGAAGTTATATATGCAGGGAAATTACTTGAGCACTAAAATAAATGAGGAGTATAATCTCCATATAACATTGGAAGGAAAGTAAACCCACAACTAGAAGAAATAAAGTTTAATTTTGCACCTTTCTCAAATTTCCCTGGTTTCAGTTTGTATTTTGACAAGAAGTATTCTTAACTTTCCAGTTTGGAAGATTTAAGTAAATTCTTTTCTTTTAAAACGGGCTGGAGAATGACCCAGTACAGTTTGGGGAATTTAACTTGAAGGAGAAAAAAATAGCTGCAGCGAAAGGAGGTCACAGTCTGCTTGGCTTTCCATTCTGTTTTTTCCTTATATGGTAAAACTGCTGACTGGTTGCTTCCTTGTGATTGAACTCTTAGATTATGTTAGTAATGCTGTAGACACAACTGGTCAGTAGAAAAGCAAAATTACTGACAAAGTAAAATGGCCATGGATGGTAAAAAATAGAAGACAAATCAATAAATATGAAGTTGTTACTGTATAAATATGACAGTATTTCTACTATATATCTAATATAAATATGACAGCAGGTTACTGAAGGCATATGATTATTTTCTACTGTTAAAATTAAATATCCATCACTGAACAGTACTGGAAAAGTTTTTTGAAATAAATCCTGATTGTATATTGAAACAATTGTATATATGGATATATCTTTTTAATCAATTCTGTGAAATATTTTCTTTCAGTTCTTGCTTTGTGCAATTAAAATCTGTCAGTTCTCTTAAATAACCAGCTTTCTCAGCTCCAAAGGAAGGAGGCATGAATTTGAATCAAAAATGAATTAAAGGTACAAACTTGTATTATAGTCTTCATTGATATACAGATACACTGCCTCATCCTACTTCAAGCACAAGGGGATAATGGACTCTAATCTTCCTTCCACACCCATTCTTGTTCCCACCACACCCCCACTGTTATTATGTTGTCAGGGTAAACTGAATACAAACCTGCCTCAAAGAATTAGCAAAAGTGCTTTGAAGTCCTTCTTTCACACTATTAAAAAAAAATGAACTGGTGAACTCTACCATACAGCCTTTTACTGTGCAGATGTATAGAAGTTGTGCTGTATGATTCCTTATCTACCCAGCTTCCAGTCTGTAAGGAATCTGTAGGAGTAGAAATGTGCATGAGATCAGGGGGCCTCATGGGGCACAGACCCCACTCCACAATAATCATTAAAAAATCATAGAACAATACAGCACAATACAGGCCCTTCAGCCTACCATGTTGTGCTGACCTTCAAACCACACCTAAGACTATCTAACCAATGCCTCCCACATATCCCTCTATCTTAAATTCCTCCATATGCTTATTTAACAATCCCTTGAACTTGACCTGTGTATCAGCCTCCACCACCACCCCAGGCAGCACATTCCATTCACCAAACACTCTCTGGACGAAAAACCTCCCTCTGACATTTCCCTTGAACTTCCCACCCATTACCTGAAAGCCATGTGCTCTTGTTTTGAGCATTGGTGCCCTGGGAAAGAGGGGCTAGCTGTCCACTCTATCTATTCCTCTTAATATTTTATACACCTCTATCATGTCTCCTCTCATCCTCCTTCTCTCCAGTGAGTAAAGCCCTAGCTTTAAATGCGAAGGATATATGTGCATCTGCTATTTGTATAATATAGTATATCTAATGCACCCTTCCTTAAAAACAATCAAATTTAAATCCTTGAATATGTCTCCAAATCTAAGGGAAGGTTTCACGTGGGAGAAGAAAAGGAAAGAGGATGAATCATTATGCCTTGAGTGTGTATATATTAACTGATATATATTTGAAACAAGGGTAAAGATGATCCTTCTGAACTGAATGTTACAACCAGATTAATAGATACATTTATAACCTGATTAATAGGTACATTCAAGAGAAAAAAAAGGTGGTCATGTTTAGCCCATAAGTGCCAAGAATCGTCCAGATATCCAATTTCTGACTGTACCTCAGATCTATTCCAAAGTCTTTTCAGAATTGTCCATGTTATGTGGGTTAGTGGAACTAGCAGAAAGCAGTTCCCAGGATTTGACTTCACCAGCTGAGACTTGCTTCTGAAGACCCCTCTTAACCAAGGAAAAAACAAACTCAAAGCCTTGTACTGATCTTCTTCTGCTTAAGTTGGCCATGCTGTCTGTCGGCCATGTGTAAGTAAATGAAGGTCACAGAAGTGGTGTCCAGATGTGCATTTCATGCTGTTTGACACAGTCACATGACCTTGTACATCTGTGTATCTGTGTAAAGGAGGATGATAAGGGTCTGCACTGTAAGTTCCCAATCATACTTCATCATTGTTTCTTCTTTAAAATTCAATCACATACAGTACATAAATATGGCACTATGCAAATTAATTTCTAGCCAAGAGTTTTATCAGATATTTCACTTTAAGATAACACAAATGTCCCAACAATTTATCTCATTCAATACATATTGTACAGCAGTATATCATTATTCTGAGCTAAGTATTTATAAATTGTATTTTTCAACCATAAGATATGGAGTAAGAGATGGCTGGGAATGATTGCTTTTGAAAGTTTCCACTGATGTCACAACCTTTAAG
>JARFYF010000112.1:18203917-18215863 GCA_030265395.1 Rhina ancylostomus | reverse complement strand
GATCCCGGAGTCCTTAACTAATTTCTCTTTAACAGTACACAGCTTACCGAAGGGCATCCCTCGAAGACAAAAGAGAGAGAACCTGGCACATGTGGCACTCTTTATAATGCTGGAGGGCTGTGGGGTTCAGCACAAGTAGTTCAAACAGGTCAATGGCCTGAGGCCAGGTACAAAGGTGCTTAAAGGGACCAATGGTCAAGTGTGCCCAGATGGGTGGGGTGGAGCCAAACCTTGATTGACAGTGGTGTGTCTTCCGACCAAGTAGGGGCAGTGCTGTCACGTGACCTCCACAATACAGAAGGCTGTGATAGAAACAAATTTATCTCTAGATTACCATTTGAGCTATTACACTAAATGGAAAATTCTGGTCAGTAATGCTGGTTTGTGCAGTTTGGTTCCTAGTGAAGGGTAATTCACTCTGTGCAGCTTGAGCTCCACCCATGCCATCCCTATTTCATCACAGCTTTCTTTAAGTAAATTCTAGTTACATGTAAAGAGACTACTTAATCTGACCTCGTAATCCAAATGAGCAGACACTTTGTAGACAGGATAGGAAATAAGTAGCAAAAAATCATAGAGTTCATTTTAATTTTGGTTAATCACTTAATGAAGGATGGATCTACATGAAAATATTTTTACTTTCCTTGCAACAGGGAAAATTCATCCGCATCAATTTTGATGTCACTGGCTATATTGTTGGAGCAAATATTGATACCTGTATCCTTTTCTGTGTTTTAACACTATCCCTATCATTGTGCCACCTTGCAAATACAGGAGTGTGGTAAATTAATTCATTGTGTATGCTTAGTTTTCCTCGGGCAAACTCACAGTGATCTTAAGTTCTGTGCCTGAGGAGGTTGGTGTGGAATGGTGCAGAAAATGGAAAAACCTTTACTCTCTTCGAGTTTTAGTACAGATCGTTTTAGTGGAAGTAACTTTGGTATTAGTAGTTTTATGAAAATAGTTTTATACTAGTTTTCATACGTCCAATCACTCTTCCTATGAAAACAAATCACTGATAGGTCTGCGTAATATTAGTTTGGCTTCTATTGCTTACCAGCACCTATAGGGCTGAATTTTTCAGGCTGAATTTGGCTTTAGTCAGGCAATGTGTTAAAACTTTAAACCCAACACCAGCCCACCTATTTCCAGATTTCCAGGATAGCATGGGAGGTGAGGGTGGGCAGGCAGACTGCCTGCCTCCATGGACAGAGATGGATATATTTGTGTTTTAATGATAGACTCACATCTGTAGGTTTAACCATGGCTGGGTGGATAGTCCAGCCCTTGGGAAACCTGGCAGCCAAAGGAAGGTGAGGACAACTTTACAGCATTGCTTAAAGACCAGGAAGAGCAAGAGGGCATTCCTCATGGCCAATGCCAATTCTCTAGCTTTGTATTTGTCACACCTCATACAAGGACTCCTGGAGTCAGGGATTGGAGTCCACCCCTCCATGTTTCCAGTAGCAACAGTGGATTCCCTACCCAATCCTGAGACTTGCTCCAGTGTACTTGTCACCCTGTTGGAAGCTACTTCACTGTCCAGGTGCCTGCCAGTAAAGATCCTGGTTAAATGAAGAAAAGTACAAAACTCCACAGGATGTACAGTAAACCTGAATGTTCACATATCCCATCCAAAATTCCAGATTCCCGCTCATTGTCATTGCGCTCTACTCCTGTCAAGATCAGAGCTATGAATGGCTTGTTAAGTGACGGGTATGCTGCCTAGGGAACTTGCTCTTTTACAGGGATGAAACAAGTAGAGCAATGTGTTCTGTTAGATGGTGTTCAGGATCTCCTGCATCAACCCAGAAAACTGGCTTGGATGTGAGTAAAGGCTGGACAGGGAGCTGACAATTATTTCCACCAGTTACCCCGTGTCGCTGTCCATCGACTGCAGGAGAAACCCACGAGAGATCAAGGCTTCTTCAAGGACATAGTGATAGTGATGGTTCTGTAGGAAGAACTGCAGGGTCAGTCATCAGGAATACTGTTGCCTTCCCCGGCTGTATTAGCTGTTTCACTGCTGGTTCTTTCCAACTGAGAATATTGCAGTGCCAAGCCATAATTTATAGTCTGGAGTTCTATTTGATAGGATCACTAACGAAAAGAAGAGCAATTAAAAAGATGGTGTCAACAAAAGAAACAACATGAAAGAGTTGAGATAAAATGCATTTTTTATGACAAAATAGGACTCATCCATTCATAATCCCATTTCAAATGAAGGACGGTACATATACCTTGTCCACAAAATATATTTGTGACACATTTGCCTTTGTTTTGCAGAATATGCTTCTATTTCAAATATAGTTTATAATGTTTGACTCATTACCACTGATGAAATTTTGCCCTATTCATGGAGCATGCTGACTGGGAACTCTGTGAGTTGAGGCACTATGATTTCTCAGTACAAAATACAAAATCTAGCTTTATATGTGCCTTTATATGTAACACTGTAGAAGTAAAATATTCCTTCCAGAGCAGAACAATGATATGATCATGCAACTTAAGGAATCATTTAATTTGAATCAATCATTGCTTCATGGAGAAAGACAAGAACAAATCAGTCTTCAAATATAGTCATAAGCTATTTTAAAGAAAGCTTTTGTGTGTGAGAAATATCTCTCAATCACTCTATATAAAGCGGTTATAAAGGTCCTGGCTTCCATTCAACTTTTGAGAACTGTATTTTAATAATTTATTGTCCAGGAAATGGCTTTATGAAGATGTGAAAAACAGACTGCAGAGAAAAAGCGTCCAACTGTGGGAACATGATGCAGTTTCATTACCAAGCAACCCTCATGTAAAAATAACGAGCCATTTGATGTAACAGACCCATCCTGGAGTTCTTGTTCTTTACTGGTACATGGATCAGACCAAGTCAAGTAGTCAGGCTACTGCCTGAATTTTAACTCTTGGTGGATTTGGGGGAAGGGTGTGGGGTGAGTGAAAAGCTGGGTCCCAGAAAGATTTTAGGTCTTTGTCCTCATTTATGTAAGTGAGATCAAACCGGATCTCTAACCCAAGAGGAGTCACTGCCTGGCTGATGGGCTGAAGACAGAACCTAAGTAGCTGATTCGCCACCAGGGATCCAGATAAATGATCATCAATACAAGGCAAACCTGTCAGAAGACTCCACGAGCAGAATCTCCAGTGAGGGAGAGTAGAGGTAGTGAGGGGAGACCTAAGGCTTAAGTGTGGTCCAGCAGTCGAGGGGAGGTGGGAATGAGGGAGAAGAAGAGTTATATGTGTCCAAGTGACAGCAATCCTGTACAATAGTTGGTTCAGATCAGCATTATAGTTTTAGTTCACATGCAGTTCCAATTTACATATTTTAATCCTAGGTGTAATGTAGGAAACACAAAGGCTACAAATAAACTGCAGAGGTGGTGGAGTAGCAGACACACAAACATATTTCTGTATTTTGTGAGGATCTGTCTCTTCCCCTTGAAGTGGTTATGTTCCAATCCGTTCCTCAAAAAAGAGCCAGAGGCTGTCAATTGCACCCTGTCTCTTGATAGTATCTGGAAACATGAAGTCAGTTTCATCATGGTCAGTTAGCCAAGGATTTCTTTTTCTTTTTATGAAGCTCAAATTCCGATGTGGTTCTCTAGTTTAAAGATTTTTCAGGATCGTGGTCTTAAAAATCAATAGCTCATGTTTAGAAGTGCATTTTTAACATTTAAAATCCCATTAGAGGTATGAAGGATGTATTGGAGACACCAATTCAAAGAACAGGAAGGAAGAAATAAGTTTTATCATTTAAGGAGAGGGAGTAGGCAGAGGGAATCCTGAGAGCAGGCTGAAGGTCTCGAATGCATGGCTGGCAAAGGTGTGGCATTTGACTGGTCAGTGATAGGTAGGCAGGTGCACAAGAAATCAGAATAAGAAGGATGGAGAATTCACCAGGAGTTAGTGCTTGAAAAAAGGTAGAGCAAGGTCAGTGAGGGCTGGTGTGATAGTCAGTAGTACTGGGTGTAAGATAGGATCTTGGCTGCAGAGTTTGGCTAAGCTGGAATAAAAACAGAACATGTAGGTTCTCCTGAGACACAAAGTATTCTATGAAAGGTCATCAATCTGAAACATTAACTCTGATTCTCCATCTACGCATGCTGCCTGACCTGCTGAATATTTCCCGCATTTTCTGTTTTAATTTGAGATTTCCATCATCTGCAGTTTTTGATTTGAATGAGTTGGTGTTTAGAGATGGATAATGACACCTTGGCCGGGAGAGCATTGCGATTGTTGTATCTGGGCCCATTGAGGAATGGAAGTGAGCTACAGTGGAAGGTGGGTAGATGTGAGCTGATGTTGTAGAGTTGGATGTAAGCATTTTTTCTGCTGGATATGGGACCAAAACCCAGCCTGGTTTCAAATAATATTTGAGGACTCTCCATGGAATCTCCTTTAAGGGAAGGTGAGCTTGTCGGGGTGGCCCAAGGGTTCGTTGTGGACAAGCAAGTGCACCCAGATGTGGAAAAGAGGGGATGGTGGAGGAGAAGAATCATATGCACCTGAGGTGTCAAAATTAACAGAAATCTTGTATGGAATTAACTTCTCCAAATCCACACTGTGGTTTTAGTTCATGTCCACTTCCAATTTACATATCTATGTTCAGCCTGAGATAATGGTCAGCAAGGGGTAGGAGTTAATGACATTGGTATACAGTTTTACGTCAGCTAGTGAAGCCCCCTTCCATCACTGCTAGATCCAACTAACCAACGATCTCCTGCCAAATGAACCACTCTCTACTGTTTGAACTTCAGCCTTTGCAAATCAATGACTTCACTTAATCCAAGATCTAGCTGGAAGAAGTTATGGCTGATTCATAGAAAGATGTTAGCTGAGCAATCTGACAGCACAGAAGCGGTAGAGAGGTGGAAATGAGAGCCATCAAAATAAAACTGACTCAGTGCTTCCAGATGCTTCATCAAAGGACTGTCCTGCCATGATTATCTACCCTTTCTCCTCTGTTGATTACCAGTGGAGAGAGAAAAGGATGCTTCACTGGGGAGGCAAGTTGGCACAGAAGGACAAGACATTAATAGCAATGGTCTGGCTATGACCAGTAGATGAGAATGGAACCAATCAAGAACAGCCCCACTAAGGTAGAGAAGTGGAATTGAAGAAGGATCGTGAGAAGGCACAAGGGTGAGGAAGGTTAGTGAACTATTGCCACAGACATGGCAATCCAGAGGTGCTTCAATGTTCTGGAAAGGACAGAAACCTGACTAGAAAGATTTGAAACCATTAGAAGAGGTGTTCATGGATGTGGGAGGTGACATATACAATGCCACTTTCCCATACTAACCCCATACCCCTGCAATCCTTTAATATCTTAAAATCTATTGGACCTGTGAATGTACTAGGCAGCTGCTCTACAGCTGTCTTGGGTAGAGAATTTCAAAAATTTAGTGGCTTCTGGGTGAAGAAACAGACAATGCATCAGAAAAAAAACAGTCAATGATCCTCCTTCAGCATTCTGATAAAGGTACATCGAGCTGAAACATTAATCCCATTTCTCCCTCCACTAATGCTGCCAGACCTGAGTGTTTCTCTCACTTTTTTGTCTTTGTTTGAGATTTCCAACATCTACACATGTTTGCTCCAATTAGTGAACATATCCTCTCTTGAGATTAGAAGAAAAAGAGGTGTGTTCATAAAAGCATGGAAAATATTGTGAAAGCTTTTATAAATAAAGCCAGAAAATGATAGAAATCCTTGCAATGTCAAGCAGCATCTGGCCCAGAGAAACTGAGCTACTATTTTGGATTGATGACCTTTCAAAGGTTCCATACAACTTGGAAAAATTTCTGTAGAGACCTGCAATTTGGGAAAAATAGAAAGCACCAAGTCCTTGTAGAATTATTCCACTAACCTGAAGGAGGAAACTTGCAACTAAACTGTTGAAAATCCCTTTAAATAGCACTAGTGGGAGAATAGGTGGTGGGGGGTGGTGGGATGCTGTAGACAGGATGTGTACACTGTCATGCAGTAACACAGGATGTTCACTCCAAAATGGCACCACTGGCCTCAAGGCAATAGTGCAGCTGATTTGGTGTCATGATCTGCCTGCTCTATGTAGTAGACTTTCACTGCATACTTGGCACTCTCACAGTTGTGGCGTCGAGCACTGCTTGCAGTTATGAACTGCCAGCATTCACCCACATAAATGGTAAATGCTGGAAGACAATGCTCTCTGTGGCAGAGCACAAACTTGCTGGAATTCCCCAGGCTCACTCTGGGGAATCTCCTGGAGCAGGGTCTGCCAGACCAGTTATTTGAATGGGGATTTTGCAGCTGTGGGGAGAACTTACCTTATTCTTAAAGGTAAGTTGCTTTATTTTTACTGCAGGTGCAAATGATAAATATTTTTACCCATTTCAAAGTATTTCAAGTTTTTCAGGTGAGCTTATTTTTTTAATTTTGACATTTTTTAACTTTTGATGTTTTTTTAATTTTGACGTTTTTCAGTTCACATTTCATTCAGGAATCAATACCAGAAAGGGGATTATTTATCAATGACCAAAAAATTAATTTGCTGAACTTAACTGAAATAAACAGACTTGCTTGAGAAATCACGTGCTATTCGGCAGGCCTTGGAAGAAAGGACTTTCCACATTTTCTACTACCTTCTTAGTGGTGCTGGGACAAAGATGAGAGGTAAGGTAAACCATTACGCTTGGTTCAGGCTGCATTCGGTGCTCCAAGGGGGCTGGTATGTGACTGACTCCCTTGTTTCCAATTGATAGAGGATCTACTATTGGAAGCATTCAGCAACTACAGGTTCCTGTCTAATGGCAATGTCCCCATTCCCGGGCAGGACGATAAAGACATGTTTGAGGAAACCTCCGAAGCCATGACTATTATGGGATTTTCAAATGAAGAACAGACCTGTAAGTCTCATTTGAGTTTTTGGGTTTTCTGAATTCAACCACTGTTCGATGGTTAAAATGTAGACTTTAAACATTAGAAATAATGGAGATTCAACATGGAGAGACTGCAGATGCCGAAATCCGGAGCAAAAATCAAACTGATGGAGGAACTCGGCAGGTCCTGCAGCATCTGTGGAGGCAGAGGGACGTTCGATGTTTTTGCATCAGGACCGGGACCCTGTTCCTCCACAGATGCTGCTTGACCTGCTGACTTCCTCCAGTACTTTGTTTTTGCAGCTGGTCAACCTGACTCGCTTTTGAATAGCTATCAAAAGCCATTAGGCTAATATACAGCAGGGCCTCAGTGATCCATCAGCAGAGGCCTTCTCACCACTTGGAGCCTATTCCAACCCATGAATGCATGTCACGTGTCAAGGGTTGGAATAGGCTCCAAGTGGTGAGAAGGCCTCTGCTGGTATATCACTGAGGCCCTGCCATATATCAGCCTAATGGCTTTTGACAGCTATTCAAGTAGTTTTAAATTATTAAAAGAAATAAAATAATATGTTTAAGGCTCATTAGAATGCTAGTAATAATTAAAAAGATTAAACTGAAAGAAAATATCAAGCTCATGAATGGAGCCATCAACTATACACCAGCCCTCTCTGGCGTAAAGCTGAGGCCAGATTCAAAGTGCATCTTGGCCCTCTTCAGCTCATTGCTGCTAAGCTGAGTGGTGAGTCCACAGAGGGAGCAGACAGTCAAATGCATCTTTCACCATGAGTGTTCGTAAATCCGTGTCGGGCTAAGTTGTGGATGACTGATAGCCAGAGGTTACACCTTGCTGTGGCTCTCTCACCACCTACACCAACCCAATTACAATCCTTCTAAATATTCAACCCTAAATCCTGATTTCACCTTACCCCCAGCACCTGGCATCTCTCCACATAGCAGCCACCTTCTCCCCCCCAACATTGTGCATTTTTATGAGAATTGTCCAGGGCAGTCCCTCACACAAAGCGTCCTTGTAACATTCCTTTCCAGACCCACATTTATAAAAGAAATTAAAAATAATGTTTATTTTATTCTTTTAAGCTTATTTTCACTTTTAACTTAACCCTTAATATGTACTGTCTATCCAAATCATTATAATGCAGATTTGAAACATGTTAGAAATATTGGAGCAGATTGTCCTGGACTCGACCTGTTTCCCAGACACATTGTCCACAGTACCTGTCCATTCTGACGCACTCTACGTTGGGGGAGTAGTAGATAAACTGAACCCCCGAGTCAAAGGAACTCCAGGCACAAGTAGGCCTAAGGTGCCCATCTCCACACTTCAGAACAGGGCAACATTGTGGCGCAGCTAGTACAGCAGCTGCCTCACAACTCTAGTAATCTGGGTTCGATCCTGACCTCTGGAGCTGTCTGTGTGGAGTGTTCACGTCCTCCCTGTGACTGTGTAGGTTTCCTCCAGGTGCTCCAGTTTCCTCCCCCATCCCAAAATCATGCGGATCGGTAGGTCGATTGCGCACTGTAAATTGCCCCTAAGTGTGCAAGTGAGGTAGAATCTGAGGGAGACAATGGGAAAGTGGGGAGAATAACATGGGATTAGTGTAAATGGGTGCATGATGGTCAGCACAGATGAGGTGGGCTGAAGGGCCCATTTCCATGCTTTATGACTCTTTAATTCTTATACCCCATGGCCTATGAGGAACTTGCATACAATTTATTGCACCAAAACTGTAAACATGTTAGATCACACCAGGGCAGTGGAGCCATCTGTCATTCTGCAATTTTGAATAAATATAGTTTTATATTCTCATTTTTCTCCCTTCACATCCCCTTCAGCTGGTATTGAAATAGTTCCCAGATACATATTCACCAATATAGGCCCATATGAGGTAAAGCCCATGATCTACCCACTTAAACAGGAGTTACTGCTGATTTCTCCCCTTTACAATTTACTACAAATTTTGTCAATTTTTTGTAGTGCAGCATTCTATTAAAGCCGTCCTTTCTCGAGTGTTACTGTACTAACAAATCCAGTTACCATTGTGAAAGGCTGCACCAGGATAGCTTGGTCATGAAGACTTAGACGCATTGTTAAAAATGTGCTGTTGGACTCTATTAAAGGCATGAGGCATTATTGCATGCGTCAAGGCAGAATGTCCATAAATGGTGTTTGATAGAAAGAATCACCAGCCAAAGTGCATCAACTTATCGTTTGTCAAATAGTGCGTTTGTCATTTGGCTCAGCGATTGGAAAGAATGCCAAAGCAAGAGCGAACATGCAGAGATTTAAAGCTGTAACAAGTTTTATGTCTGCATGAGGCAACCTAAAGGGCAAAAATCAGTATTATCTCTTTGGGAGCTCATCCTCTGCTATAAATTACAAACAGATGCAGTTTTAATATTTAAAAACTTCTAACACTTGAGACTGTCAGAAAACAGAACAGCAAGCAAATGTTAGATAGTTTCAGATGCCACTTAAATCTCTCAGGGTTTGGAGCTATGACCCTTGTAAGTGCTGCAAGCTGTAAACCAAGAAAGAAAGATACTGTGCTGTTGATTAAATTCTAAATATTGTTGGGGTACGGATTCGGCATAGTCTTCCAGAAATTAGCACATTAGGGCTCAGAATTAGAAACACAAGCACAAAACAACATAAATCAGCAACAGACACAAATGTAGTTCTGATCATTACCAATCCTGTCACTGACCTGACCTTTCGTGACTGAAATATCATGCTTTCATAATGGAGCAGGGCCATAAAATTGTTCAAACCATCATTAAATCCAAGTACAATTAAAGTAAATTATGTAAAAAGGATCAGTGAGGAAATCTGTTTATATCATTCTCTCCATATGTCTGGAGTCTTTCCAAGTGAAGATGATCAGAAATTAGCCCTCATTAAGGGGTTTTGTTTGCACTTGCAGCAGTACAAGACAGGGCTCTGTCCATTGCATCTTTCTTAGTGGTAGAATTTTCTATTTTGCTGGTACTTTGGTGATGAGCTTAAGTGATACAGTTGCTTCTTCTGGTCATATTTATGCTTACAAATTATGAGGTTTCCTCTAAATAATGTTACAGGCGAGTCCAAAGACCCCCTTTCAACAAATTTGTTAAAGAAAGCAGAGTTCTCCTGGGTTTTTAGCTTGCTGTTGTGCATGACTTGGCACCAGGCTGGAGAAATGAGTTCAAATGCAAACAAAGTGATGGGAAATAAGTGGATTGTTTATATTATAGTGAGTTACAACCCTGCTGGTGCTGATTTCAATCTTCTCATGTTTCCAGCAATATTGAAGATTGTTTCATCCGTGTTGCAACTCGGTAACATTTCTTTCAAAAAGGAGCGAAACACTGACCAGGCATCAATGCCCGACAATACAGGTACGTCTTTGCACCAACTCTTTTACCCCATGAAGCAGAAGTTGAACAATCATGACAATAGCCAGTTCTGTGATCTCTTCCTGCAGTTGCACAGAAGGTGTGCCACTTGTTGGGTATGAATGTGACTGACTTCACCAGGGCAATCCTGAGTCCTCGGATTAAAGTCGGACGTGATTACGTTCAGAAAGCCCAGACCAAGGAGCAGGTTAGGTTTTCAGATCCTTCTTTGTGACATTTTCCATATTTCAGACAAAACTGTCTGACTGTAATAACCATGCTGACAGAATTCTGCATTACATTAAAACAGAAAATGCTGGAAATAGTCAGTCAGGTAACAACTATGAGGAGAGAACAAATGTAATATCAAGGGTTGCCAACCATCTCGGAATTCTCAGGAATCTCTAGATATTAAAGATTAATCTGTTGAACACTGTTGTCAACCATGTCACCCTAGCTTCTGTTCCAGGGCTCCACTGAGACAAAGGTTGGGAACAATGAATTTTGAAATAAGGAATAAGATGGAATTGTACAGCATCATATCTATCCAACCTAGTTTCTATGATAAGTAAAACATGATAAGAAACAGAGAACACAATTAAAGTTTATAAAGTCCATGATTTTCATTCCTTTTCAGTCCTCCAGATGTCTGATTCAGTGACTCATGGAGGTCCCCATTGCTGCCTAGTGGTGTCCAATGATGCACAACGTACGTCTAGACACCACTTCTGAGATCTTGAGCGGCACACGTGTGGTCTGAGCAGTATGAGGGCCACTGTGCTGAAGTAAACTTCCACCCTCTCAAGGTGGACACCTTGCTGGGTTTCCTTCAAGCCACCCAATCTCACCCCTCTCGCAGCAGTGACCTTACACCCCTCCCCAGCTTGCAACCCTCATCTGCTACCCACAAACTCATGATTGTAACTCTGAACAATGAAAACGTACCCACCCAATCACATTACCCAACCAATAGCCTGATCACATCACTGGTCTCAACTACAGCCATTCTTCAACATCCAAATGCAGCCCCCAGTTGAACTACTCCACCTCCAACCAGCTACTGCCTCCCCACACCAATGAACACTTGGAGACATCCCTTGCCTTATTCTCCCCCCAACAACTATGACTCAAACTCATCTAATTACCAACTAGATCCTTGACTTTTCCTTCCTCCACAACCTCTGATCCCTATTATCCCTGGACTTTCACCTAGACCCTGGTCTAAAGTGAGCAGGTCTCCTTCGTGTACTCCACACCGATGTGCATGACAGAAAGATCTTACCTTCTAGGGCCAATTCAGCAGGGCATGAGGCCTTAAGTGCCCTTGTTCATTTATTCTGATCACTTTTGAACATTATTAAACCAGACAGTTACAAAGAAAGTACTGTTTATACAGATGGGGAGTTGAAGGCAGAAAATCATGTGAAAAATTCTCCAGTAATATATCCAACTAGAGTTGGCAACTATCGTGTAACCTTTCCATATATCTAAACTCATAAATGAAAATAACATAAAACAGTTTGTAGTTTGAAACAGGATAGAGTTGCTTTTCTGTCACATTAGCATTCACCAGTACGATACAAGTGCACACTTCCTGCCATGTGCTAGGACCACAACTGGTTAATGGGTTTCCTTGTCCCAGTCCTGATCTCATGCACAGTACTGCTCCCAGTTTTGGACA
>JARFYF010000112.1:18138870-18149493 GCA_030265395.1 Rhina ancylostomus | reverse complement strand
ATACAATCAGTCCAGCATGGAATCCATGTGCTGGACAACAAGGCATTAAAGGAGCCAAATTGAGGGCCAGAACTCAGCACCATGACACTCTGCCCATGGCACCCATCAAGAAGCCATTGAAACTAATCCCATGTCACAACACTTGGTCACTGGCCTGGCAGGCCTTCACACTTCACTTAGTTCGAAGTAATTCATGAACGTTGTGAGACTTTCTGCCTCCACCACCCTCTCAGGCAATGTGCGTTCCAAATACCAATTGCACACTGGGGAAAATAAAGTTTGCACGTATACCATCCAATCTCGTGACCTTCAATCAGCTTTGGTTATCGGCATCTCTGCCGAGGGGAAAGGTTTGATGCAGCCAACAATGACAGAACCACCCATGATATTGAACACCCCCTCCGCCTTCTTCACCTCAATGTCAATGGAGCAGCTAAGATGTGGAATAATTTAATCAGACTGCAGGGGGAACCTCACGATCCGTCACTGCAACTCAGGTTCCAGGAAGTTACAGAGGTGGAGATGGTTCCATGAATGGTGGACACAGGTTGTGCGGCGATTTGAGGGGATGAGAGGACTTCCTGGAGATCAAGAGAAGACATAAATTAAATGCGGAGTGGGGGGAGTGGTGAGATAACGAGAGAGAGGGTGAACAAGGATGGGAGGGAGAGTGAGAGAGAGGGCAAAGCAGAAAGTCACAAAGGGTGGTATATTATAGAGGGGTAAAGTAGCAGAGTATGTGAGGTGATGAGAGGGCTTGAGATACAGACAGTGAGCTACCAGTGAGTGGGACAGACGGGCAGACAGAAGGTGGGAACGTTGACAAATTCTTACCCAATAACTCACGTGGAATTATTTTACCCAATGGAAATCTATTCATTCTCTGATGCATGTTCCTGAACATTTCTCTTTTTCAGGGACTCTGCCCAGACTGATGTGCTGAAGTTGGAGCCAATGACTCCATGGGAAGGGCCACAGTGTAAGATCCCAAGTGATTGCAGCCAATCGTGTGTTTGCAACGATGCAGAGAACCAGTGCAAACACATTGCACCCAGCGAGGTCTCCGGACTGCGAGGTTATAATGGATCTTGTTGCTGCCTTAGAGAGATGCCTCATTAATAGTGTCAGACTACCTGAAGGAATATCCTTTTGATTACAGCGCCATGGTTTCCCACAAGAAAAGAATTCATCGTTTCAAGGGATTAAAAATACATAAAATGGAATGTTAGCAATTGTTTTGTGAATCCCGCCTTCGGAGGAACACCCCACTTTCTGAACGTCAGAAATAGCTTCCTGGGCAGAGGCGATTTGTTCCTTGATAGAAGTGGAAAGTGAAAGCTTTCAGCTGTAGTCATCTTGTGTTATGAACTAGGACTATAAGTGAGTGTCCCATTCAGATAGTGTGTGTGCGCGCATGTGCGCGTGTGTGTGTGCGTGTGGCGTGCTTTCATCAACAGAAGGTAAAGAACATCATGACGTTGTTCTTGAAACAACCAGTCCTGGTCAGTCTGAAGGAGAGAGGGAGACAGAAGAACGAGAGAGAGAGAGAGGGAGAGAGAGAGACAGAGAGACAGAAGAATGAGAGAGAGAGAGAGAGAGAGAGACACATACAGACAGAAGAACGAGAGAGAGAGAGAGACAGACAGAACGAGAGAGAGACAGACAGACAGACAGAAGAACGAGAGAGAGAGAGAGAGACAGACAGAGAGAGACAGACAGAAGAACAAGAGAGAGAGGGAGAGAGACAGAGAGAGACAGACAAGAAAGAGAGAGAGAGAGACAGAGAGAGACAGACAGAAGAGAGAGACAGAGAGAGACAGAGAGAGACAGAGAGAGACAGAGAGAGACAGAGAGAGACAGAGAGACAGACCAGCCTGCTTGTTTTCTCTATTGATGTATGGGAAACAATAACTGTGACTGTCACTGCAATCCATGTATGGATTGTTGAGAGTAATCCAGTGCAGTTCACTTTGTCGGTAACCTGTGGAGGAAAACAGATAGTTGGTGTAGACAGCCATGGCACGGATGCTCTAGGGTGTGTCAGACACGTCAAAATGAAGAAGTGGAGTTCACTTGGTTGTTGACCTGGAGAAGGAAACAGGTGGTTTGTGTGGACGGCCAGTATACTCTCTATTATATCTCTGCATCTACATTTTACCTCCAGACAACGGTGGTTGTTGAAGAAGCCTTTACTCATGTTTCACCTTATGGCTTGCTGAACTGAACTTTAAGAACCATTCCTGGACGTGGAGTTTGGGTATTTGCCACACACACACACACAACAAATTTAGTTAGTTTTTGGGGGTTAATGTTCGGGGTTTAACATTTTTAGTTCTAACATTCTAACTTTTATTTTTCTTATTATCATAAGTAGTTATTAATAAAGTAGTTTTTAAACACTTATACATGTCTCGGTGTATTTCTTTTGTTGCTGGTACATAACATAGCAAACACATTGTCCAGATACGTGTTAAACTGGTAATCAATTTCTTCAGTCGCATCTCAGACAAACTCACATTTCTTTAAACTTTTAATCTCTCCAACATTCTCCCCTATCAGAGACCTGCACTTTTGTTTTTTCCTGTCTGGGTACCTCCAGCCAAAGCCACCCTCTAACTCTTCTATTTCCCAGAAATGAAAAGTCTTGGACCTGAAATATAAACCTTTTCAAGTGTCACCCCACCAGAAAATTTCTAGCAATTTTAATTTTCAATATAAATATCCACTAGTATTTTGCTTTTCTTCAGCTGCTTTCAATATTAGGCTATTCAGATTATGGTTGGTATCTTCTGGAAAAGAAATCAGTTCTCACTTTAAAATTTGCCATATGTGAAACATACCAACATCCTTTGATGTCATTACAAATCAACTAATCCAAAGTTTTATTCTAGTTCAAGCAGTTTGCAGGTTTTCCTACTGTGGTAAATTACTGTAGATGTTACAAGAACACTGACTTAATAAATCTTAAAATTTGTCAAAGATAGCTGGAATCGCATTTTGAAGAATGCTCTGTCCTACTGTCAGTGTTTAGGTGCAGAGGTGCAAGACTGACAGTAGTAAATAGTGATTGCACATGGTGAGTCTTTTGTTTCCTTCTGTGAAGTTGCATCCAATTTGATATAATATACAAATAATGAGCAGATAATCCTCTCTTTCCAAGTAAATGACAATGGCAGATTACTTGTGCAGTTTTTGTCATGAATCAGAAATCAGCATCAAGACATTTAGTTCTTCTATCATTCACTCCAATACCCAAGAATAATTAAAACATATTTAGCAGGTAAAATAACAACTTTTAAAAGACAGTTACACAGCTGCATGGATAGGAAAGGTTTAGAGGGATATAGCCCAAATGAGACTAACTTGGATGAGCATCTTGTTTGACACGGACCAGTTGAGCCAAAGTGCCTGTTTCCATTCCGTATGACTATCTACATGTATTATGCTTCAAGTCTCTTTAAGATCTTTCTAAACAATGGACATGCATGTTGTCACAATGCTTAAAAAAGGCTTTTCCTCAATTAAAACAGCAAAAGAAAAATTGTTTTGGTTCAAAAGGTGCTAGTGTATTTTTAAAATTCCAATTAACTTGGGTCTGCAACTTTTCTTCAACCATAGTCACTCTAGTTATAGCCTACACTTTTGAAATCTTTGAGGTAATGCAAAATCCAATTAAAGCTGAGTTTGTCAACAAATGGAAATTTTGCTGTAGTTCCAGCAAACTATAACCGATTCTCAAACTGTTTACAAAATATTTGAAACTCCAGAGAAAGGCAAGAACTCAGTAAATTGAAATTAACTCCTGGTGGGCAACTTCACTGCCCTTGCTGAATAAAAGGAAAACTTGAAACCCAATAAAAGGAATGAAAGAACAATAAATGAAGTAAAGTTATGACAAAAGATCAGTGTTCTGCTGTTCATTCAAGTCTTTAATATGTTGAATGGCAAGATAGCCAAGTGAAGAGAGACAGTGAATGAAAAATAAAAGGAAACCAGATTACCCACATTAAACAATGGACAAAGAACAAGAATCCATCCAGATACATCCCGAGTAAAGTGATGGAGGAAAGACCAAGGTCCAGCTATTGTAGTGTTTTTTTTTAAATTCATTCTTTTCCTCCCAGGATCCAGGCATTGCCCATCCAAGATGGTGGTGGTGACAATGAGACACCTTGAATTGTCGGATGCCATTGGTTAGGAAGTTCCAGGATTTGGACTCAGCAACAAGGAAGGAACAGTGATGCACTTCCAAATAAGAAGGATGTGTAAATTGGAGGGAACCAACAGATAAGTGTTCCCATATATCCACTACCCCTGTCCTCCATGGTGGTAAAGGTCACAGGTTCAGAGCTGCTGAGTGAACAACTGCACTTTGCAGATGGCATAGACTGCAGCAAATGGGCAGAAAGGATTGACCTCCAAAAAAGACACTATTTTTGAGAGAGACATAACCACTACACTGCTTTCCCAATTTACTTTACCAGAGCTCTGATACCATACTCAGTCAAGGGCCAGTCATTCTCACCTTTGGACCAAACCATAATGTGATCTGGAGTCATGTGGTCAAACTGGACAATGACAAGCAGGTTTTGGTGCCATTTGATAGCAGCTAAACTTGATAGTTAACATTTTACTAATGTGTTCTGTTCACGTGGTAATTAGCCAGATTGGACATATCCTGCTGTTTGTTAACAGACATACCTGAGCTATTTTCTGTTATCAGGTAGATGTCAGTGTACTGGAACAGCTTGACTAAAAGGTGCAGCAAGTTCCAGAGCATAGATCTTCAGTCCTACAGCTGTACACTGTCTGGTCTCATAACCTGTGATCTCAGCCATTTCCCATTACCACAGAATGAATCAAATTGACTGGAGGCAGGCTTCTGTGTTGGAGATTTAAGATTTGACGGAATACATTTTGTATTCTGTCAAACTGTTTGGCACTTCTGGGTGAAGATGAATGTACTTGTTCTAGAGAACACAAAATGAGTAACAGTTTTTAAAAACAGAACAATCATTGGTTTGTGACTCGTGGCCACCTCCAAAGACTGAGCAGCAAGGGCAAAACATTATTCAAAAGATGTAGAAATCAGAATCTGTGAACAGTCCTGGTCCACCCATATATACTGCTTCAACTCTGATTCTTAAAATTTCATTTCTGAAATAAGTGCACTTCTGAAATTTGTTAGAATGTTTGGCTCATTTAAGATACAACATTATATATTTTAAAAAATTCAGGGAACAACAGCTCAAAACAGCAGACCAATCTAAAGCACAACAATAGTGTAAAGATAGAATTATAATTGGAGTAAATAGTTGGAGATCTGTGGATATTTGTGGTCAGGTAAGAGACTCCAAATGGATAAAGAAATGAGGTCTTGCCAACATTCTCCTTAAAAAGTTTCTTAGTCATGGACCCATTCTTTAGCTGGTATCCAGACAGATTTCACAGCAGGAAGGATTAGTGTGGTCCAATCCATGTTTCAAGAAAAGCCACAGAAAAGATCAGGAGCTGGATCCCAAACTCCTATCATTTGGCTTATTAGGGCCAATCATATGGGTTGCTAGTTCTTCTGAGACCAAAAATTGAAGATGGGATCTTAAAACTTTGTAAGCTTACTGCATTTATCCACAGGGGCACAATGTGTGCCAGGACAGGGACATTGAAGCTTTAACTATAGACACTGTAGTGTAGCAGTTAGCATAATGCTTTACAGCATCACTGACCAGGGTTCAATTCCAGCCACTGTCTGTGAGGAGTTTGTATGTTCTCCCGTGTCTGTGTGGGTTTCCTCCGGGTGCTCCCATATTCCAAAGATGTACAGGTTAGGAAGTTGTGGCATGCTACGTTGGCACTGAAAGCATGGCAATACTTGCAGACTGCCTCCAGAACACTACACAAAAGGTGCATTTCACTGTTTTGATGTACATGTGACTAATAACGATATCTTATCTTACTGAAAAATATTTAAAACATTTGAAAGAATGCACAAGAATTCAAGCAATGATGGGGAATGATAGCAACTTTATTTCAGTTGACTGGTTAAGAAATGCAGTTAATTTACATACATTGCAGGATTACAAATTGAATATGGCAACATTTTGTAAAAAATAGACATGGCAACTCAAATCTGCAACAGTATACTGTACACATTAATCCTCAAGTGATTTTGCAATTTATGAAATATTGCACTAAGGGGTGGAGACAGGCAAATCAGAATTTTCAGAGATGAAAACATTGGTATTTCCCTCCTAATGCAGTAGTACCCCATAACTATCATCTGTCCAAGTTGGAAAACAAAATAATGTACTACCACAATAATAGTCATTGCCAATATTACACCAAATATCTGATCTACAGGATGTTGGTCATATTTTGTTCAAAATGGTCAAAGGGGCATCACCCTAATTCAACAGTAAATTTGGTCTCACACAGGCCTGATATGGAAAATAGATTCATATCACAGTAGGTGGTTGCTGCAGATGGTAATTAAGGCACCAAGTGGCAGTGCAGAAATAAATACAGACACTAGGTGCAAAAGTCTGGAAATGTTTCTCTCTCCAAGATAAAGACCATCTATTAAATGAGTGCAAGAACAATCATAGATCCAAAACTTTATGTAGATACAGAAACAAAACATTGGTGCATTGAGCAGACAAAGTTTGCAGGTGCTATCAATCTAGTCATTTGTTCAGAGGCATAGTCCTCCCTCGGAAATCCCTACAATAGACATCTGTGTCTTTGCAAAGACATGGTGGCTCCAGGCAAGCCAGTTTGTGTCAGGCAAAAATACAAATACCAGTTTTGGCTCATGATAATGATTTGCCTCTTACTAGCACTTTCCTGCCTTTGGGGAGGATCCTGAATAGGTTTCCTTCTATTTCAACTGAGCTTTGGAATTATAGCAAAGGCTCTGCTCACCCTGCATGTGCCTATAAGCTTTGGTTACTCAGGTTTTTTTAAAGCCAGACAAAAAACCCCTTTTTGCAAGGCAATGACCTTAACTTAGAAGTCAACCCAGACCTCCCTATTAAGGACCAAATTGTTAAAATTACACAGCCTCAGAGCTTGCTTCCTAATGCTGCTATCAAAGCTTTGATATAGGTTTTACACTAAAATAAATCAGAAATTTTCTCCATCAATTATTAGTAGATTATTCAAGGTTAAATCCTTAGAATTTATTACCTTTTCAGTGGCATACAACTCAACAACCAAACCAAATCACAGGACCTCAACTAATTCTTCCATAAAAATCAAAAAAGGCACTGATCATTAAGGCACTATCCATTCTATGTTCTTATTCATCTACTTAGCACTTCATTACCAAGAACTTCACTGCTATTTCACATCTGATAAAATAATTGATATTCAAACTGTTAGCTCCCCCTTCCTGACCTAATCCAACTAACGAGCCAATTTTCTTGGTACACTTTCCAATGCACCAATTTAAAAAAAATCAAACAGTATTCCCTTGGGAATGGTGCAAAATTCAACTAAAGCAGTTTGCATCACTTCAATGTTTGAATCAATTATCCATTTACAAACAGCAATGGCTGCATCAAAGGACTCTGCACCAGCAGCATTGTACTGGCATGTAATACCAGTAACAACTTCTAGTATTTGCTATTAAATTAGAACTCATTGAACCAAACCTGATAATCCATATCCTTCCTATTCCTGTGTTGTCCGAGTGAGGAAAAAAAGCACTTGTTCAGTATACAATAAATGAACCTCACTGCTGCATTTTAAACTTGTACACATCTTGGACTAGCTCAGCATCAAGCAGCAGACAGTTTTTGAACAGGTTTCCATTTAAAGTATTAGAACAAATTTGGATTACTTTAAGAGTTTATAAGATGTTATCTTAGATATACAGGCAACAGATTAAATATTTACAATGGGCGAGAACAGACAGGTTGACTGCTTTGCTAACACAAGCATGCACAAGATCCTCAGGTTGACAAAAGATTTTACAGCACATAAATTGATAAATGAAAGTTACATGGGAATTACACAATTATAAACAAATTGTAGTAGATTTTACCCTTAGCTGAACAGGACCTAGAGAATATACAGAACGGGTACATTGTACACTGGCACATCACTGAATACAATTTTCTTGAAATAATTAAGGTAAATTAGCACCCTCAAGTGCTACACATCTAGGCTTGGGAGAAAATAATAATAAACATCACAATCCTCAACAGCACAAGTTTGTGTAGAGCTAATGACTTGAGCCAGCATCTTCAAATAAGCCAGAAGTTATTCAATTAAGTACTAAACAATGAAACAATTTAGCACCTAATAATTTAAATGCCAAGGTTCAAGCTACCAGTTCCTAAGGAACTAAACATACAAAGACATCAACAGAAAAGGAAAACTGCCCTTAGTGGTATTTCTCCAATTAGCCAGGTCCCTTATGTGACTATACTAATTGAAGCATTTTAAAATCAGAATGTAGCTCCAAAGCTAAATGTTTAACAGGCATTTTCCAATTTGTTTATACTTCCCCTTTTTAAATGAGCCCTTTTTCCCCCACACCTAAGGTAGAACAGGGCTTCTAAAAATAGTCATGTGGGCCATACACCTTCAATATGAAAGAAAAATCTACTTTTAGCTTTCAAAAACTAAACATCAATTTGCACCAGCAGAAAAAAAATTAAAAACTTTTCCTTTACTAACTTCCCCACTGAAAGCAATAAGAGCTTGGTTACAAAAATATTAATTTAAAAACATGTTAAATTTTAAAGTTACCATGCTCAGAGCAAGATTTTGACAACACCCTGTGGTGACACAGTGGCCTGCATGCAGACTTTTGAGGCAATTGTTCCAAACTCTAGTCTTTTTGCCAACCTGAAAATATAACAAAAAAAAAACAAATTAGTTTTAGGAAATAGAATGAACCATTTCAGCAAAAGATATCTGTAAAGTAGTTATGCTCAAAAGAACAGTGCTTTGGACTTCTTTCCACAAGCTATTCACCACAGGGAATTTCCACTATGTGTCTGGGTCATAGTTGGTAACTATTGTTTATTCACATGATTGTTATATTATGTAATTACCAGAAGAAAAGACAATTATATTGTCAATGAGAGATGAATATTACTGGATGTAAGATTATTTCTGGTCAGTGAAAAACATTGTTCTTTTACATTCAGACCAAAAACAAAAAAAGATGAGGTTATAAGCAAATGGGCTGAGCCGTCACACTGAACTTTCTCTACTTGGACAGAGTTTCCTCTCTCAGCTGATAGGCAAAAGGTGATGTGCCATGTCAAGGTGAATTTAGTGAAGTCTGTGTCTGCAGATATCGCCAGTTCCTTTACATCCACTAACGTGATGAACAAGCTGACTTCCATATTCCCATCAAGTTAGATTAAGCTGACCAGGAGAAACCATAGCCTGGACACCACAGATGATATCCTGGCTCTTCCACAATGAATCCTGCATTCATTAAACATTTAAAACAAAAGGCAGGGCTCATGTTAAGATCTCATCTGAAATATTCCACTGCTAACCTTCCAGCTCTCATTCAGCATTGCTTTGGATCAAATCTCTGCTATAGTACTTGAACCCACAACACCGACTCAGACAAGAACTGCTGAGCCATGGCTGAAAATACAAACATCCTCTTCCCCCATCTCCCACCAAAAGTTGAGTTAGACAGAGTTTGAAGAAACCCTATGTAATAGTAACATTTACTTTTTTTTTTAAAAGTTGCTTAAGCTGTGTGCAAGCAATCACAATGAATTCATCTCAAAATAGGTTTCACTGACCCTTTGTCATATTGCTGTAGATTAGCATTCGACATCCGGTTATCATTGTTGTCTTTGATAGTGTGGTTTCCATTCTGAGCAGATGGAAGAGTTCCACGGTTTGGAGACTGATCCCAGACAAAATTCCTACAGGACGCAAGCTTGGATTCCAGGGCCTGTTTAAAAAATAAACAGAACTAAATTTAGAAGAAATGTACAAAGGTAGTGAACAACAAGTCACTGTTCAGAGACCCTCAAACACCTAGTTCTGTTGCAGGATTTCAGACACTTTCCTTATATTACTCGCTTTTTTTAAAAATGGAGTGGTCACTCAACTGCCTTTCCTGCATTGGATCCTTCCTTTTTTTTGAAAAAAAAAGGAAAGGAAACACTATTTCAAGGGTTCATTTAATTATATCTTAAGCATTTTTTTAAATTTAAAGACAGTTTTCCCTACCCTGTGCATTTTGGGTACAATTTACAATAATTTAGAAAAGTAGAATCTCACCAAAAACTATTCTTTAAAAACCTGAGCAGATGCACACTATTTTGTTTTAAGATCTTCCAAAAAAGATAGATACCACAAGCATCACACCTTTGGAAAATACAAGAAATCACCTCCCCTTTTTGCACCTCCTCCAAAAACCTCAATACATGGAAATTCATTTTAAAATTAGATTTAGAAAAAGATCTTCTGACAAAAGGACTGCAGACTATATAAAATTTGACCTATAGACAATTAAAAGTTTTTTTTAAAATAGACTTGAGAATACAGGTGGAAGCACTTTTCTATAAAGGTTGCTCTTCAGAACTTGAATAGGTAATTGGAGCCACATGGCCAAGGATTAGAAAAGTTGAAGCTTTTTAA
>JARFYF010000112.1:18071286-18090999 GCA_030265395.1 Rhina ancylostomus | reverse complement strand
GTAATGGCCAAAGGCTGAGAGGTCACAATGGGAGTAGAACAGCGGGTACAGAAAAGCCAAATACAGAAAATTGCTGCTGCTATTTCATAATTTCCTTGCCAACAAAGTGTTCTTACTTTTTAAGAACAGGAGAGAAGAATGAAAGGAAAGACAGATGAAAGGATGCTGAGGAAGTATGTAAGGCTATATGATGGATGGCAACAGAAAGGAGAATTCCTTCTGCAGTAGGCCTGTTGGATGCCTGAATCAACCTGATGATGATGGTGACATTTCTAAACAGTGGCTCTGGAAAATCTCAAATTGCTTTTCAACAGTTGAACAGATATTACCGTCCAATAAAAAATCGGTAAATTCACTGTTCCATCATACACATCACTGTACATTATAAAATATCTATATTTACAAAGTATAGCAGTTGCACAGTATAATTTCAGATTTGGTATAAATAAGGTTTTTCTGATTTTTTTACAAGGTATTGAATTTTGAAGTTGAGTAGTCATGTAGGAAACTAGCAGAGTTGATTTTATATCACAATCATTGATTCATCTTTAAGTTTTAAATTGTATACTAATTGATTTGTTTCATTTGTTTTTTTGAAATTTTGATGCATATGCTTAATGTCAGCAATATAAATTATACATAGTTCATCCAGCATATTAGCATTCCTTGTCACCTTTGTCAACATAATCATTCGTTTTCATGATAGGTGAAGCATTTATGAACCATTCCTTGTCACCTTTTAATTGTTAATTTTACCAAATGCCACATGTGATCATTTTAATTAAACACTAATTAAGTCCCTCATTACAATAGTCTTGAGAATACCTTTTAATTATTTTGTCTATTCTGATGTCTACTTAATATCTTGCTGTATTAATTGTCCCATAACATTACTTGAGATTTGAAACTATTGGTATGCATTCCTGCTTTTAAGTCATTAAGTCCTTTACATCTCAATCCACAGATGGAAAATGATCTAAAAATGCAAGGTAACATGTAATAATGGTGATGAATATACATAATTGGGGCATTTACAGTGAAGAAGGAAAAATAGGAATACTGAGCTGTCTTAAGCAGAGAATTGGGAAGTCTTATTACTGTGACTGGGATGGGAGGGGAGGAATTGGAAAGTCTAGTAAAAGTGCTCTTTATTCATCATGATTGCTTCCTTGGACATATTTATTGGTAGGCACTATGCACATCATTTGCTCTAACCCGAAAGCAAGGAAAAATAAATCTCTACATTTGTTTCATTATATTTGCACATACTCTACAGCATAACATTTTATTTTAAATGGTTGAGCGTTCTTTTTATTTTTTAGTGTTTATGGAAATACAAAATTGAATATTATCTTTATTTACAGTAAAATTCATAAGCATCATAGGCCCTAGTACTTTGTGTTTGAATTCCCTTTGTAACATTCTTTGCTTGTGTGAAAAGATACTAACCATGAGTATTTTGACTTTTCTTCTTCCAGAAAGATTACATGGAGAGCAACAAACCTGTGCTTGAGTTGAAGGATTTTCCACTTCCCTCCCATCATGCTAATTCTAATTTCTTTGCAAGTGTACCCCCTTCTGACATTCAGTCTTTTCCAAAGCAGCAGCCAACTGGCATGAAAGTAAGCTGCTGTCCGCTTTGTTCCCTCCAAATTCACAATGGTGGCGCTTTAGAACACACAAATACTGGAACTGTTACATGTCAAATAAGTTCAACACCTACTTTCCACACGCCAAAGTCTTGTAAAGCAGCTATAGCTGAAAACCATTTAGATGGAGCTCCATGCCACTTCACTAGTCCTTATGTTGAAAATGTTGTCTCCAGTTATCAGCTTCAGCCACCACTTTCTCAGAATCTATCTTGTTGTGGAAACCTCTTCAAACAGTCCCAACCCTACCATGCCAGCGTTCCAAAACTGCATCAAGTTCCTGTGCATCAGAATTATAACTCAAATAGTCGTTTTTCCTGCACAGAGCTCACTGCTGGAGTTAGTGGGCACTTGGAAAGTCATGGGAATCAAGCTGACCAACCTAAACATGTCTGCACTGACTCTTTACCTTTGCATATGGCTTCGATGTTGCTGAAGAATTCACACTGCTGTGATGATTGTGTGAATAAGGTTAGTATATATATTTCATTTAATTTGAAGATAAGTTTTAGAGTGAAACTTTAAAAATATTCTTGGTTCTTTAGCTTTCAAGCTTGAATTCAATTTTAAAGTGTTGATGTTGGACTTCAGTATTTCGTTCAGCTCGTATGATGAATTTTTTATTTCATGCAGCTTTCAAGATTTGTGTGAAGTGATGTGAATGATGCACTTATAGCATTCAGATGTGTGATGAGATGCTGCATACCCGAAGAGAACAGTGTTTGATAAACTTAAATCAACAATATTAATGAGCAAAATCCCCTGCATTTTTTTTGCTCTTTCACATAATCTGTCCTTCAAAAAGTCATTTCGAATATGGGCTGAAACACAGTTGTTTATGACTAAATTACATTTATTCAAGATGTTATGTCATATGCTGACTATTTGCTTTTGCCTGCTAATTAATTTCTCTTATTTTCTCCAATATGTGCACATTCTAAGTTTGTAATGCATTACTCTCCCCATATCTTGTCCAGTGTTGTTCTGACTCTTCTAACTTGAACATCAACAAGGTTGATAATCCTTAAATAATTTGCTGCTATTTTCAGTACTGGAAATAAATAATTAGCTGCTATTTCTAGTATTCAACTGAATTCCTGTTGATTCAGTGTGGGGGGGGGAGAAAAGTATGCATTCATCACTATGTTATTGGTCAGTGTATTGAAATAACAGTAAAACCAGCAAAAAATATTAAAAACAAAATGTTTGTATTGCATAGTGGCATTTGGTTTATTTATGCCATAAACATTATCTGTTGCACGTTGAAATAGTTACAGAATTAACCATTTTGCTTAAATTTCTCAAAATAACTTGCTTAACCCAAAATCTGAAGTGTAGTCCTAATTTATTTCTTTAATCTTTGTTGCAGCCACCCAGGCGTCCTGTTTTGGATGCAACAAAGATTTGGCCAAATATTCCCCCACCGACTCAGTCTGTTCCAGTTTCCATATCAGCATGCAATGGTGCTCAGAGCGAAGGTCAAATGACAGAGACACCAATCTTAACAGCAGGAATATTGGGTGTCCAGCCTCAGAAGTATGGTATGTGCTTTAATATTCTTTCCCCATTCACATTAATTCTTGGTTTTAAGTGGTGAGAATTCATTGTCAGTCAGTTTTTAAATTCTGTATTGACATCTTCCTGCGAAGTTGCCTTCTTGGGCAGGGATAATCAGGAGATTAACTTACAAGTTTTTGGGTATTCTGGTACATTATTTATGATCCATACTTTAATTACAAGGAAGAATACAAGATGGAAATTGTCAGTTACATAAAAGAATAGAAAAAAAGTGTTGTTTATCTTCACATGCAAAGCAGCAACACAAGCCTTTTGGCATCATAACCATCCCAATCCATTCTTCATCTGATGGGCATATATGTCCAGTTTTAGGTGAACTGCATTAAATAATGAAAAAGAATTCACATTCTCTTCACTTGCCTTCAGCTAAATTGATCCTACTGCCATGCTGACTGAGCTCATCTAAGTTTAAAAGAGGTAACGTGAAAGTGACTGCCCTTGATAACAGTTCAGCATTTGACTCAGTATGACATTAAGGAACCATGGTAAAACTGAGATCAATGGAGATCATGGCAAAAATATTCTATACATTAGTCATACCATATTAAAGAAGCCAGTTGCAATGGTCGATGATCAGTCATCCCAGCCATGGAACATTGGACTAAGCCCCGAGGAACTCCTGCAGCAAAGTGCAGCGATATTCAGAAGTTGCTTCAGTGATCTTCCTTGCATCATAAGGTCAAAATTGGAGACATTCACTGATGAATGCACATTATTTGATTCCTTCAGAAAGCAGTTCATGCCTGCAAGAAGACTAAGACATTTGCTTATAGTTTAAGTGCCACATAAAAAACAGGTAATGACCATGATGAATAAGAGACTACCGATACTAAATGTTACATGGCATCATTGTCACCTAATCCAACACCAATATCCTGCAGCTTCCCATTAAACAGAAACTTAACTGGACAGGCTCTAAAATAAAGAACACAACAGAGACTACAGTGTGAACCAGTAGGAAAATGCTCTGCAGTTATTTAGCTTGGCTGTCTCACAATACCTTCCAAATCCAAGACCTCTACCACCAAGGTGGACAAGGGCCTTAGGTGCATGGAAGCACCCCAACCTCCAAGCCACACCATCCTGACTTGCCGGGTCTAAATTTCAGAATTCCCTTTCCAATAGTATTGTGGGAATACCTTGACTAGAAGGACTGAAGCATTTTAAAAAAGCACGATAAGTACTCTCCTTGGCAACAATGCTCATATTACAAAACTTGAATAAGAACTTAAACTAATGTTCTAAGACTGAAGTCATCACAAGGACATGTTCTAATCAGTTTGCGATATGGACAACTTTAATAATTTCCATGAATAGCTGGCAAGGGGTGTGCTTTCAAGGATTCTGTTGATCTGGACCTTTTTCTTTTCTGCATTTTGTTCCTTTGAATACCGACTAAGAACTATAATCAAACCTAATCCAGTAGGAGTTCAGAAGAAACCTCTTTACCCAAGTTGTGGTGAAAATATGAAAAATCACAATTACAGAGTCGTTAAAGATACATTCAATGGGAGGCTCCTCAATCATATGACAGAGGAGGGAATAGAGGGCTACATTAATCTGGATAAATAAAGGAATAAACATGTGAACTGATTGAGCAAAATAGCTTTTTTCTGTGGCATATATTCTATGTACTCGTACATAATCAGAATGAGTATGGATCAAAACTGATTGAAGATTAGTTATTTTCTGTTAACTGCATCCATTCTGTACTGAATTTTTCATCTCCATTGAAATTAGACTTGGTTATAATCAGCCAAGATTTCTGAATCACAAATTGGATTTAACCCATTTTTCTTCTGCTAAATGACCACTATGTTATATGCGGATGCCAAGTTGGGGTCAAAGCAAACTGATGTCCTCACCTCAAGAAATAGTATCACAGTTTACTGCCTTTAAGAAGCAGTAAAAGCCTGAATTGTTCATTCACAATGACATCTGTGAATGCCATCTGCAGTTGCTATCTGGTTCTTGCAACGCTCATCAATAAAGTGAAAGCTCTCTGGCAGTCACACATGTTGCCATGGAGATGAAGAAAGACGAATTATGGGTACATAAGGGAGGTGAATTGAAGCAATTGCAAGGCTTGGGTGTGGTCGATGGGTAAGATCCACGTTCTCCAGAAGGAACCCACACACCCCTCTGGAACACTACCCCTCCACCTTGCTCTGAGTTACAGTGGACACCAGCAGAACCATAGATCAACATTTCTGAACTGAAGGTATCTGTGCACAGATACTGGCAATGATATTTTTATTATCTAAAATGACTGGGCAGGGGAAGATTTATAAAATCACAAATGATTCACTATTTTCAGCAAGATTTACTCCCGAGTTAACGATGCAGGTCATGAGTATTGATCTTTTGATCCAATTTCTGTCAGTGAGGAGTAGGCACAACAAAAGATGAACACCATTGATAGACAAAACATTTCAGGGACACCAGCCATGACAGAAAGTCAGGCATAGAATCATACTGTACAGAAACTGGTTCTTTGGGTCACTACGTCCATGCCAGCTTTTTAAACCCATCTACACTAGTCCAGTTTGCCTGTATTAGATCCATATTCTTCTAAGCCATGCATATTCAAGTGCCTGTCCCAATGTTTCTTAAATGTAGTCTCTGTATCTGCTTTTACTCCCTCCTCTGGCAGGGAGATTATCAACTACTCAGTGTAAAAAAAACATTCCCCTCAGATTCCCTTTAAAGCTCCTTCCTCTCACTCAAACCAAGCCCTCTTGTTCTTGATGCCCCTACAAGGAAAAGATTCTTGAACATCTAACCTACCTATGCCTCTTAATTGTATATACTTTATCAGTTCACCCCTCAGTTACTTTGCTCCAGGTCAAACCATTGTTTTGTAAACATAAAATTCCAATTTTTATATTTTATGACCTTTGAAGGCAAGCATACCACATTCATTCTTCACTCTATCTACTTACGTTGACACTTTGAGGAAGCTATGGGCTTGAACAACCAAGGTCCCTCTGCTCATCAACATTCCTTAGTGTTCCTTCATTTACAGCATATGTCCCCCTACCAATATCTGACTTCCCAAAATTCATTGCCTCACATTTGTTGGGATTAAATTCCATCTGCAACACTCTGCCCACTTTTCCTTCTGACCTACATTCTGCTGTAGCCTTAGACAATCTTCCTTGCTATCCACAACACCACCAACTTTCATGTTAGTCATAAACTTCCTAATCATGCTTCCTACATTCACATCCAAGTTGTTAATATACATCATGAACAACAAAGGTCCCAGCACCAATTACTGGTCACAGACTTCCGAACAGTACTCTCATAAATTTCTTTATGGGTGGGGTTTCAACAGGAAATGAAACCAAACAGTTAAAACAATGAAAACATCTTTCATCAGATTTGTGCATAAAGAAGGATCTTAGCTGGTCCAATTTCTAGGCAATTGTGTTTAAATATACAAGCTAGCACTTTGAAGATCAATTTATTAATTAATCATCCGTTTTCATATTTGAGTATATTTTGTTTTGGACAAGTTTCTTCAAAATTGAACAAAATTAGTTGTTGCTTTCAAACAGTCGAATTTTCTATATGTCACTAAACCCAGGTCACATTCTGCACATAGTTGATGTAATTTTGGATTAACAGTAAATCATTGTTAAATTCAAAGTGTAAATTGACAATTTTGAGAATCTAATTATTGTGCTGAAAGATTGAAAGCTGTCCTGAAGCTTAAAAGTATCAAATGTCTTCTTATTCCTTTTAATGGCAAGGATTCTTTCAAAATATATTCCAGAAAATAGTGAACCTTGCTCCCTTTGTACACTCTCCAAGGTTTTTTTAAAATTTACTCTGTATTGTCTGCCTTCATACTATGTACAAATAGTTGGATTATTCTTGTACTGGTTTATCTAAATGTTTCAGATGTGCTGATTTGTGGATCCAAGTTGAATGTAAATTATGTTTTCACAAGCAGATTTGTGTTGTTATTACTTTATTCAGGAACTTGGAATTCAAAAATAAAATTATGAAAATCATTAGCAATGGAAGTTCCCGAGAAAGTATACATGAAAATGTGGCTCTAATTCTTTTTGAAAAAAAAACAGGTTCACCAGATGTAGCAATACCAGGTCAACAGCAGGAGAATCTACCACCTATTGGGGTGTTTTGGGATATAGAAAATTGCTCTGTCCCAACAGGACGGTCAGCCATGACAATAGTACAGCGAATCCGTCAACAGTTTTTCCAAGGCCACAGAGAGGCAGAATTCATGTGTGTGTGTGATATTAGCAAAGAGAACAAGGAAGTTATCCAGGAACTTAATAACTGCCAGGTAAGCTATCTGCATAATCTGCCAAGAGTGTTTTTTTCTGAATCTCAAGGATTTAACGTGCTACATTTAAAACAAACAAACAAATTTCAGCTTGGAAAAAAAAATTCTAAAGTTTAAAAATGTTTCTATGTTAAAGTTCTGGAACCTTAGTAAATGTATGACAATGCCTTGAGAGTTCAAATGGGCAATTCCTGCCCTGCATCTAATGATTTACATTACTATTAACATCTTTAAATTTTATTTAATTCCCCTATATTATGGTTGTAAGATGTACATTTTAGTAGTGAAGTTGTGATGTTTTGTTTTAAAAAAAAATCACTTTTTTTTGACACAGGTGACAGTTGCACATATCAATGCGACAGCTAAGAATGCTGCAGATGACAAGCTTAGACAGAGTTTAAGGCGATTTGCTGATACTCACACAGCTCCATCCACTGTTGTTTTGGTATCCTGTAAGTAAGCAATGCACTAAAGCAATTTTAATTTTATCAGGAAAAATTGATCATGAGCAAAAGTTACCAGAATACCAGCTCAGTCTCATCTCCTCAGTAAGAAGACAATTAATTAGTACAGCCCATGTCACTCCTAAATAAAGCAGTTTTAGTTTTTTTAAGATCCAGAATGCATAAAGTGATTAAAATTGATGTCATGGTGGGAGCAAGAATTCTTCAGGATCTAGATCAGTGCAATGAAGTGTCCCTTGTTTAGATCTTGAATTTTATATATCATTTACAATATCTAATAATTTGCCTACAATGAATGAACATAGAGAAGTCTTTTCTTGTCAAACCCTCACTACCATTAAGGACATCTTTCAAGAAGTGCTGCCTCAAGAAGGCAGCATCCATCATTAAGGACCGTCACCTTCTGGGCCACGCCCTCTTCTCATTACTGACATCAGGGAGGAGATCCAGGAGCCTGAAGGCCGAAACTCAATGATTCAGGAATAGCTTCTTCCTCTCCACTGTCAGATTTCTGAATGATCCAATTTTAAAAAATTATTTTTGTAATTTAAATTTGTACTGTACTGCTGCCACAAAAAACATCAAATTTTGTCATATGTCAGTGATAATAAACCTGATTCTGGTCATATTTTGGCTTAAATATAAGAGATATTGATTAGAGTCAGAATTTTTTCTTTCTAATAATTGTGCCTTGGTCATTTTATAGCTGATGTCAACTTTGCCTCAGAACTCAGTGACCTTCGGCATCGGCATGGTTTTCAGATCATTTTGGTGCATAAGAATCAAGTTTCAGATGCACTTTTACAACATGCACACAAACATATCAAATTTGAAGAATTTGTTTCTAACTTACCGCCAAGATTACCTGAGAAAACACAAGTAAGTTTTTTTCCCCCCAGTGTGATTAAATGGCATGTATATTCTTATATAACACGTCATTCCAAAAATTTCTATTTGTTGCTAATGAGAACTACAGTTATAGGAGGTTTGGATACTTTGCAGATTTCAAGTATCTTTTTTCCTCATAAGCAAGATCACTTTTCTCCTTCAATACTTAATTTTTTCCCCCCAACTTCCAAGAAGTGGTCATTTCTGGCAAGGCCAGCATGTTTTTAATGACATTACAGTAGTTATGTGCTCATCATTACGAAGACTGGTTTTATTTTTTTTAAATTCTGGATCATTAACAGAATTTAAATTTCACAAGCCACTGTGGGTCTCTATTATTAGTTATGGTGTCTGGGTTACTAGTCCAGTAACTTAACCACTGTGCCACTAATGAAACCCATATCTGTTAACTGAACTCTGACTTGTGGCAATTTTTTTTTTAAACTGGAATTTATTGAATTTTAGAGCCACCATGGATTTCACCTGTTCTTGTGAAAAGTCTGCTCCTTCAAGAAATTGCTTTGTTACCCCCCCCCAGAAAATTATTTTCTCCATGATTGAACCAACAATAATATTTATTTAAAATAAACAATACTGGTAATATTCAACAACAATTAAGCAAAATCTGCATAGAAATAAACAAATAATGTTTTAGATTGATGGCTTTGCATCAAAAGTGGGAATAGATAGAAATGCACTGGTCTGACGAGGCAGAAAGGGGGTTAGGGAGGAGAGGTCCACAATAGGGTGGAGGGCAGGAACAATTAAAATAAGATAGACTTTTTTTTTCCTTCTGCCCATTCATTGTTTTTTTTCCCCCTCTCTAGCAATGCCATACTCTTCTTTATGCATACAATTTGCCACTCAACAGAGACAGCAAGCAAGTCAGCAACAGACTGCGCCGTTTGTCTGATAACTGTGGTGGAAAAGTTTTAAGCATTACTGGCAGCAGCGCAATCCTTCGTTTTACAAGCCAGGAAAGTGCTGAGCGTGCACAGAAGCGTATGGAGAATGAAGATGTGTTTGGCAATAAGATTCTTGTATCATTTACACCAAAAAATAAAGATCTTTGTGAAAGCAAAAATAACTGCCTAACAGATGAAAAGACAAAATCCCCTAAAAAGGCAAGTAAACTTGCAAAACTCTCTCAGCTGAATAAAGACCTTGATGAACAATCACATAATGGAAAAATTTCTGCTGTAAAGAACTCACGGACATCCCAAGGATCAGCAGTTAAAAATGGAAAGGTCAGAAGTTTGCAGGTAAATAGTTCATTTAATGCCCCTCTGATTATATACAGCTTCATAGGAAGATCAGTAAAAAAAAAGTTCAATTTTTGTACAAATGGAGAAAGTATAAAAAGGGCTTAAGTTATGATAGCAGATAAAAGTAATGCCTACATCCAGCATAATGTGAAGTTTCATTTTGTTTGGTTCATATGGGGCGTGGTAATACTCTGTCAGTCAGTGAATAAACTAGTGAATTAACATGACTCAAATGTTACCTTGTAGGTAGCTGACACACAAAAGATGTCACACTAAATTCATTCTTCCCAGACATTACCATGCAATATATCTGTGAAAGTCTATGTTCATCCATCAGCAGGTTACTAAAGACAGCATTGAGCACACAGTCAAATTTCACAGCTCTGACTGATAGAATTTATTGCCGCTCAAATGAAGTACTGGAGAGCAATCTTTTTGGGCCAGAAGATCCAACCATCTACACATTCACTTATTTGGTAGTAAAGGCTGCAACGCTTACCATTTGACAATACCTCATCAGCTAGAAGTTCAACAATTAGGTCAATTATTCAGCTCTGGGAGAAAGATTGATAGCTAGCCTGCTATCACTTCATTCAGAGTCATTGTCACATCAGTTTCACATTATCATCAGAACCCCACTCAGCCAGAGGTTTCATGATACCCATCATCATCTGGCTTACCCTTTGCCCCCAGCAATCTGTCCAGACTCCACATGCCACCCTGATCATGTGCACCATCACACTCCTGATCCCCCTCTCTGAACTATCTGGCTCCTTGCAAACCCAACTATGATCCCCATTTTACCCTCTCCACCCAACAATAAATAGCAGATTTCTCCCTTGTAAGGAATGAAGATACTGGGATAATGCTCATGTTATGTGTATACACAGCGTTATTCCAGCATTGGTCATGTAGGATCTCCTGTGTGAACACACTTCAAATTGTCAAATCCAATTTTATTCCCACTTCAACAGAAATTTGGGTAAACTGTTTTAATAGTCCAGGATCCTCCTAGTTTTATTTTTTACTATTTAGTTAACCGCTGAGGCAGCAAAGCAGCCTGTTCCCAAAGTGAAATTGTATTTGAAGTGGACAGCCAATTAAGTCCTAGGTCTTTGCCCTTGGGAGGAGCTAATTTACATACTGAAGTCCATTGAAGACTAATTGCTTTTGTTGGAGAAATGTAATCTACATCAGAGCCCCAGCAATAAAGTAATCCTCTCTTTGCCTTGGAAAGTGATTGAGTTACAAAAGTCAGAAGAAAGCATTAGGAAACACCTGGTTTCTTTTCCTTTATTTCCCCCCAAAGACATGGTACTTCTCCTGTGATTGCAGAAGTTTTGTGGAAATCCCCATCACTCACTATCCCCCATAAATTCCTTCACTACTCTGTAATAGAAGATTATAGGGTATCCGTGCAAATGGCAAGAACTATAGTTGGTCACTTGTCTTAACTTGAGAAATAAGTTGCATTGTGGAAGATTCAGGAAGGTGCATCAGTTAGGATCTAAATAGAAAAGGAGGCTTGATCTTCATCAATACTTCACCTTCTTTCACTTCTGGATTTTGCTGTTGATTTGGAGATTCTCCATTCCACAACAGACAGAAAGGATACTCAAGTGGAGGGGTCTTGTCAACTTGTCCTCTCCTGCTTATACAGTACCCCAGGTGTGTTGGAATCTGCTTAAAATATCAGTGACAAATTAATACCAGAAAGATGTCAAACTATTAAATGCAATGCCCCCAACATTCATTTTCCCTTCTGCATCCGAGACTGATCCAGAGACTTCTTTCTTTTTCATGGTATCACTTAGACTGAAGCCTCCTGTCACAATGAAGCAATCCAGTGCACCAAAATATCTTGGCGAAACCTGGATTGCTGCAACCAGAAGATTCCCCCAACACAAAAACTTAGAGACTCTTGACTACCATCACTATCTTGGAGGTCATTGCCTCAGTGAGCAAGTCCACTAGTTCTATCCCTTCCTGCTAATGAAAAGACAGGAATTCCCAATAGTTACAGCAGTAACTACCAGTCAGTAAGTCAGCCAACCCAGCCCACTAATCGACATCGATTAAAAGTACAGAGAGGGCAAAGTAGAGAAAACTATCAGCTCTTCACAAGTATAAGTTAATAATATTTTTCTATGAAATACAATTTCTGTTAATCCCAAAATGAATGCAAAATGCACTTAAAACCTCAAATTACAACCATTCTACCTGGAGACTTGCCTTCTTTGAAATAACATCACATCCTAGTATTATGTACAGAATTGTCTGCTATTTAACACTACAAATTAATTCTAAATGAGCTAGTTATCCAATTCCTTTCTAAAAGAGGTGATTGGCCAAGTACCAGTGCCATTATTGCTTTTGTTGAAGGGGATATATACATTTTTTCTTAAAAAGTCCAGTAAATTGTGACAAATTTTGAACTGTTGCCTTTACCCATAACTTTAAAATTGAAATATTGATGGAAGGCTGCATGTGGCTGCCAAATAACACAAGTAACATTGTTTCAATTTGCCAAGCGATTTATATTATTTTTCCCATTCAATTCTTGTAAATTGAATGCATAATTTCAAATGAATTAACTATTTTACCTGGTTTAATTTCTGGGCTATAAACAGAAGTTTCTGAATTGGAAATATCACTCATAACAATTATATTGTTATGCATGAATTTGCTTGACGACAAGGTGAAATTGACTTATAATGGTCCTTCCCTCGGGCAAAGAATCACCTGTCACTTAAGCAATTTCCTAAGAGTGCAACTCATCACCTTTAATTGATTAAGAAATGGGATTAAATTGATGGAATGGGGGGGAGGGGGCAGTTTGCTTTTCCTTAGACACTGAACTTTTTTTATTTCTGTTTCTACACTTTACTGACAGTGCTATAATCACCTTAACTATGTGTAAACTAATGTATACACTTACAACATTTTTAATTGACCTTCTTAACTATTCCTGTCCACCACTTACTAAAACAGCCGTCTACTATTGTAAAAATCAACATACTCGGTTATATGCTGTGGAATCATATGTGAAGGTGTATTAATCCAAGCTGCAATTTCCTGCTCCCCAAAAAAGATGGACTATTTAAAAATATGAAACAAGGGCATTCAAGCCTTTTTCCACTTTACTGTGTTACTGAAATCTACTGAGCTGAATCTTACTGGCCCGAATCTTACTGGCCCGAATCTTACTGGCCCAAACTTGCCATGCACTGGCTCCCTATTACCATATTTAGCAGATCAAGGTGAGTAAGGCCAATATCCCTACTTAGAAACTTCCCAGCAGCATTTCCTGAGCATAGTGAAGTACACCATTGAAACCCCACCCTGAAAGCTTTCATAGCCAGTAGAACCTCTATTTCCAGCTTTGCTGGTTAAAAAAACTGTGAGGGTCATTTGATAGTTTTTAAATATATCTAACATTCAGGATATCTAAAGACATTAAATGGTAAATATAATTATAAAATAAAATGAGTGAAAATACATAACTTCATGAAGCTAATGAAATTAAAAGAAAAGTATCTTGCCCTATGCTTTACACCCACAGCACTACAATCCTTTTGAAATCAATGAGTCCTTGAGTCCTGGGCCTACATGGATGCTGGTGCAGGACCTGAAAGTCAATTCCCCACCATAAATCCACCACAGGACTCCACTTGGAATTCAGCAGTGGAGAGAGCTGAAGGATTTGGCATTCTGTATCTGTCAGTAAATTTTTGATTTCACAATGATTGTACTGCAGCCCATTTTGCTTGCACTTACCAACAAAATTGTGTTCTCATGACTGAGTGCTTGAGATGGTGAGCACAAAAGCCTGATTAACACCCCAGTGCAAAAGAAATGTAGCTATTCCAGAAAACAGATTAATTAACCCTAAACTGACTTGCCATATTTTAAAAAAGTGACTGGATTAATGCATAATTCATCATATACAAAATATATTAATGGATGATAAGGCACAATATTACAACAGAATCTTTATTCTTCACTATTATTTGTGTTTTGTATGTTAGACCTTGAAAATTTTGCTCACTCAATTGTGAATGTTGTGCAAATTAGAAATCTTAATGTTTACTTACCCATAAAGATCCTGGTTAATTTTCAGTACAATTCAGGAATACTCTCTCTTCAGATAAAACTCAGCAAGACAAGTAATTATTATGTTAAACTCGCTTATCTTTGAAGAGATATAGATGGGTAATGAGAAATCAGACTAAAAGCTATTTCACTAGAAGTGCTATTTAAATGTGTGATTGGAACTTTCTTTTGTATGTGGAACTATTGTAATATAGTCTGGCCCATCTCACAATTTGTTGTCTTTTAAGGTAGTAGAGTATAGGTTCAGTTTCAAAATGTGCCACGGAAAGAATATAAGAAGCCCAATCTTGCTGGTATTCTATGCAGGTGTTCCCCTGTTGAAGTAGAAACTACAATTTATGGAAGGCTGAGACTCACATTGAAATGTTTGTTTTATTAAATTGTTATGGTGGAATGAGTGGTATATGTGAAGTCTTTTTTTCTGGAAAATAGAATGCCTTTGTCCATCCTTTATCAGAATAAGGGTTACTAATTGAGATTTTTTTTTGTGAATGTTTAAACCAGTTTCTTTCCTAAAACTCAATGTCAAACTTTGATTAAATAGTGTGAAAATATACTAAAACAAGAGGTTTTTTTGGAAACTTGGTAGGCAGTCAGTATCTGGAAAGAACAGTTTTATATTTTTAGCAAAATATGCTTATTTAGTCAGTATATCACTTTCTTGGCACAAGCATATATTTTCAAATACAAATTTACAAGCTAAAACCAGAGCCTTATCTAGTTCAAATAAACTTTAAGGCAGTTTTTACCAGGTAGTTAATGCTGCAAATTCAGAAGTGACTAATTAGATAATGATAGATTTGAGTACTACAGGTGTTTTGCATGAAAAGGTAGAAAATGAGTCACCTCCTTACCTCTCCATCCAAAAGTAAAATAATGAGATAACTTTATTTCACATAGCCCTTGAAGCTAAGTAGCTGACATGGTAGTTGTTTGCCTTATAGAATGGAAGTTTAGAGTCTAATATAGTGCTTTGGCTATATGCTTAACACTTCAGTTTGGAATCTTCTAGTCCTTTCTGGTAGACCTATCATTATCCTATGTGAATGAGGGACTATAGTTAAACAGCTTCTCTACAAGTGAATGTTGAATTTTATCAGTGTTTCTACTGGTTTACAAAAGCCTCTCAAGTTTCAGTAAACACAAATGGAATTTTTTTTTAAAAAGCTAACTTTTAATGTTTCATTATCATAATCTGTCTTGAAGTAATTGGAACTTGAAATGGTAAGTATTTGCTCTCTATATCTTATGCTGAATTGATACAAATAATACTGAATAATACAAATATCAAAGCTATTCCTAAACTGTGCTTACGCCACAGTTACTTTATAACTGTATGTATTCGATGGACTTATAAATGTTCACCTTGTAGATTGATGATAATATGCTAACTACATTATAATGTACTGAGTTTTATGAACTCTGGAAATGTATTTTAAGTGCTTTCACAAACTGACTATAGTTATTTCTTGAAATTAATTTTGAAAAATGAAAGTAGGTATTATTAGAGTAAATGTCAAAGGTGTGTAAGAATATAAGCAAAAGTGAGTTTGGTGGTTATGATTATTAAATAAATAGCATTGAAATACCCGAAGTTCAAGGGAAACAACCTGATTGTCTTTACTTCTAATTTTATTCAATTTAGGTCTATAAAACTCAACTATTTCTGCTCCTACTGTCAAGTTTAGCTTTAACAAAACATTATATTTTTCAAAGGTCTGTGCTATTTCTTGTACCTCTTAGTAATGACTTGGAGAATGAGGTTTAACCTTCTCAGTTAAGTTTAACAGTTGGGATTTTGGTTTATTCAACACTTAATAAACAAGGAAAATGGTTTTAAAATTTTATCCAGATAAAGCTATTGAACTCACTTTGTAGATTGTTGCACAATTTTAACTGGTTAATTATTTATTTTATAAGGAACTCTGTGGTATGGAATCCAAAACCAAGCAAAGTGTACGGACACAACAGATCAAAAAGCAAGGACCTGACTCTCCACCAATAAGCCATTCTGTTCATTCCTCAGCTCCTCCTAAAAATACAGGAAATGGAGATTCTTTCAATGGAAATATTAAGTGAGTTCATATTTAACAGCTAAACTGACTGAGGAGTAATTGTATCCTTCTGTATTTTATTAACTTAAACTTTACACTTTTAGTTCCTTGCATTCCTTTAATTAATTAAGCACATTGAAGTAAGGAGTAAGCACAGTTTTGATGAGCCATGTCAATTATATGCATTGATGAGAAAGTGTTAAACTATGAATTATTGTTAAACTAAAAGTGTTACATATTACCTTCAGATGTTTGTCTATTTAACTTTCTGGCATTAAAGACTGCTGGAAGTTCATTAGTGATTTGGCCTTTGTATGGGAAGCTAATATTTTGAGTAGAATATTTTATTAAAACTGGAATTAATGCTTTGGCACACTTAGAGGAACTACAGTGTCAAAATGTAGCACTGTTTGTTGTTAACACAATGTGAAGGACTGCTAGAATAATGGAATGGATAAAAGTACAGTTGCCTGTCCTAATGCAAGTCTTCAGATGAACTGACAGTATGTCAATGTGACCATCAATGACATCACAAAAGGAGTGGAACAGCGATTATTAGTAGCAAATTACAAAATTTGTGATCCTAGCATCAGAAAGGAGGAGACTAGTTAGCTATTAAGTATATTAGTATAATTGACTCTCCCACAGTCTATACCTGGTCCATTCACTAAGGTTCAGTCTGAATTTATCAGTTTAAAAAAAACCTGATGAGCGTTACCTTTGTTGTTTGATGAACCAGCATCTACCCTGTGGACCATGAGCCCATCGTCATTGTTTCCCAGATTGTCATACAAGAGAACTTGCCCAACTATTTCCAACCTTTGACCCATACCTTCTCCCCAAATCATGTATACCCGATTTGTATCTTACTATCCAAAATCCACAAGCAGTACTGCCTGGAAGACACCATTTGAATCCTGTTCTTTTTCTTGGAACTTAATACTTGTATCTTGAATCTTTTCCCTCTCTCAATGTCCTCTTTAAGTAACAATAACTTTTGTCCCTCTTAATTTCCTTACCTTGCTGGGCACAGCTTGCGATCTCTCCATGTCATCCTTGAACGGAGGCCAGCTCTCGCTTTCTTCCACCATTCTCTGAGGTGGCTGAACTTGTTCTTTCATTTAAATTTATTTTTTGCTCTACTCTTTTTAACATAGAACATACTCTTTATCGTCTAATAAGGAGTTATTGTTGAGGGAACTTTTGAATGGCTCCTAGTTATGTCTTCCACTTTGTGGAATAATTGGAAGTTCCAACCTGCCTTGGGTCTCCTCCCTTACCTGTCTTTCTAGTATACTGATACTGGTTTCTCTCTTCCTGACCTGGAATTCTTCATGATACCTGCCAGTTACCACCTTTCCTGCACCATTCTATGATCCATATAGTTTCATTATTTAAATTTCAGGCCTATGCTAGATACCAGTATCTATATCAATCCCTCTCTTTCTGTTGTATCTGTTCTGCAGATGGCATTTTCTCAATTGTTTGTTATTATCTCTTTTTCCTGAATCAGGGATTCCTCTCTACCATAGTATTTGTTCCTTTTTTTGCTCTTCTGCCTTCACCCTTGTCCTCAATCTCTGAATCCAGATGGGCTCCCTTGTCCTCACCTCCCACCCTCAGGCTTCAGAGATGGTTCTCCTTTCCTCCTCCAACATTCAAAAGGAACCATTTCCAACAGGCCACTATGGCCCACTTCTTTTTCTCACCCACTTACCAAGGCACCTTCCCATAAAATTACAGGAGATGCAACACCTTACCACCTCCCCTCCATAGAGAGTTTCAATTACTTTCCTGATGAAATGTTTGTATGCCACTCTCTGGCCCTACACTCATCTCTGGAGTATCTGGACAGTAAAGACACCTACGTAAGACTATTGTTTATTGACTCTCAATACTATAATTCCAAGCAAACTCATCTCCAAACTCCACTCTTTTTCCCCCCCCCCCCCAATCTTTTGCTGTATAAAAAGTGTTCAGTTGAGATAAAAGTAGTCTTTGAATGTTGATGTGTAAGTATAACAAATAAAAGGCAATCCCAAGAAATTGCCAAAAAAAAGAACATTGTTCAAAATGTTGTTTTCTTAAATAGGCGAGACACTCCAACTTTTTCAAGTTCGTTGGAATCTCCTGCAGACAGAACTGAGAAGAAAGTTGACTTCCGTGTCAGTTCCCCTTCTGCTTTTTCTAAGTTGTCAATTTCTAGACATAACACACCACCTATTACATGCCACGGTTCCTGGTCTGCAAGGTAACTTTAAAATTTTGCCCACCCTTTAAACAAGATGCATACAATTTCAAAATGTATTTGGAGATAAATATTTGAGATTAATGACTAATAAGAAATAGGAAGTAGATTTTAATTTGAGCTTGCAAGTGCCAGTTGAGTGAACTTTTACTGTATGAAAACTGTTTTGATGTTAAGTTCTGGTAAATCATTAATGTTGCCTTTTAAGAGTGTGACGATGTTTGACTCTTAATTATTCTAGGAGCCTGTCCCCAAGCCTCTCAAACCGCTCCTCTCCTTTAAGCACAAATCAAACTCACTGTTCTGATACCCAGATGGACCCATTTGCAAATGGAGCAGATGTGCAGGTTAGCAACTTGGATTACAGGATGTCCAGAAAGGAGCTACATCAAATATTGCATGAGATTTTCATCAGGCATGGCAAGGTAAACTAAATGTTTGGATAGAAAGTAATGCTTGAAACTGAATATTATTTTGTGGCTACAATGGCAAATCCGGAAGTAATAAGGTCAGTGGTAGCTATGAACCTTTTGCCTTATTTTTAGGTCTTTTAAATTAGGTTCTTATTTCGTGTCTCCCTCCTTTGTTCTCTCTCCAGGAGTTTTTTCTTGTTGAGTTAGAAATCTGGTAGGAGTGTAAACTTCTGGCTTGGCCATTAACCATAGTAAGCATAATGATGAGAGAACCTATGAATCGTCATACCATTTCACTTTATAGGATGTTGTTAAAACTGTACCAAAAAGCTTGTACACTATTTTTCAGGTGTCAGAATTTGTATCTGTTCCTGTGCTTTATTTTCAGTTTTAAATCTCATTCTATACTGTCAGTGCACTTATTAGAGTGCTCCTGCTCTACAGTAATGATTTGTTTTGGAGTGCTTTGGGATCTTTTGGGATCCATAAATTGGCTCAAGTTAGCTTTTTTTTTTGATATTCTTACAATTCATCTTCCTTAGCAATTTCAGATTAAAATTTTTAAATGTCTCCTGCAGTGTTTCAGTCATAGTTCAACATACATTAGTATATGATTTTTTTTGATTCATGGATTGTCGTTATATTGTGGCTAATGTGCAGCTTGAATATACATTGAAAGATTAAACATCTGTTTATTCTGTTGTTTTGATGGATTTGTCTCACACA
>JARFYF010000112.1:18050068-18062176 GCA_030265395.1 Rhina ancylostomus | reverse complement strand
CCCCCATCCATTGGAAACATCCTCTCCACATCAACTCTATCGAGGCCTTTCAATATTCAGTAGGTTTCAATGAGATCCCCCCCATCCTTCTAAACTGCAGCAAGTACAGGCCCAGAGCTATCAAATGCACTGCATACATTAACTCTTTCATTCTCAAGATCATTCTTGTAAACTACCTCTGGACCCTTTCCAATGCCAGCACATCCTCCCTTAGATCTGGGGCCCAAAACTGCTCACAGTAGTCCAAATATGGTCTGACCAATGCCTTATAAAGCCTCAGCACCACATTCTTGCTTTTATATTCTAGTCCTCTTGATACAACATTGCATTTGCCTTCCTTACTACCAACGCAACCTGCAAGTTAACCTTTAGGGAATCTTGCACTCGGACTCCCAAGTTCCTTTGCACTTCCAATTTCTGAATTTGCTCCACATATAGAAAATAGTCTACGCCTTTATTCCTTCTACTGAAGTGCAGGGCCGTACACTTCCCTGTGCTGCATTCTATATGCCACTTTGCTCATTCTCCCAACCTGTCCAAGCCCTTCTGCAGATTCCCTGCTTCCTCGACACTATCTCCCCCTCCACCTATCATTGTATCATTTGCAAACTTGGCCACAAAGTCATCAATAATGTCATCCAGATCATTAACACAATGTGAAAAGTAGTGGAGCCAACACCAACGCCTGCGGAACACCTCTAGTCGCCGGCAGCCAACCAGAAGAGGTCTCCTTTATCTCTGCCAGTCAGCCAGTCTTCCATCTATGCTAGTACCTTTGCTGTAATACCATGGGCTCCTATCTTTAGCAGCCTCATGTGCAGCACCTTGTCAAGGGCTTCTGAAAATCCAAGCAAACAACATCCACTAACTCTCCTTTGTCTATCCTGCCTGTTACTTCCTCAGAGTTGCAACAGATTTGTCAGGCAAGATTTCCCCTTAAGGAAACCATGCTGACTTCAGCCTAAATCAGGAAGTCATGATGCAAGTAACTGAATACAGGTCCACTTCGTCCATTGTGTATGTTCACTCTCTTTGATCAATAATCTAGCTTCTGCCATTTGGCCTCTTTTATTTAGCTCTGTTTAACTATATCTTTTACTTTTCCTATTTAAAGAAAAATGCATTGATATCTGCATTAATTGTTCCCAATTTTCAAGCATTTTATGCTTCATTGGACCATTTAGGCAAAGGTTTATCCTCATTTGTCACTTGATAAATAACACTTATTTGTCAGCTTTGTCGTTTTTAACTGCCAATTACTTCCTAAATCAGTTGCAATCTGTGTTTTGGAGCTGGACTTAAAAGTAGTTAAAATTGACTGGGAATGTCATGCAATCTATTTAGCCAGACCCTCAGTTGTTGTGCCTTCTGCTTAACAATTTGTGCATTTGTCCATGAGATGTTAATCAAAGCCAAATATCTGAAATTCTCATTGGTTCCCAGACCAAGTTTCAAGCACTATTTTCAAAATTCATGTTTCAAAACTACTTTTGTGTAAGGGAGAGGGCTTTGTACATTGTATGAGTTTTTGTTATGATTACATCCTTCCATTGCCTTTTATTCCCATTGTGATTTTTCTCAACTAGAAATTCTGAATTTTTTTTGTAGCTTTTTAGATTGTTATGCATCTGAGTTCACAGTTCTGAAGGTAGTGGAAGAGGGCGAAGGCGGCGTTCCTTTAGAACACCTCATAACCTGTGTACCTGGTGTTAACATTGTCACAGCACAGAATGGGATCAAAGTTGTAAAATGGGTTCATAACAATCCACCGCCACCTAATGCTGGTAAGCTAACAGAAGGTATGATTTAATCTGTGACCTACAAAGTATAGATGCAATTGCAGTGGTTTTTCTATTTTTTTAACATTGTAATTTTTATCTTGTAAGTACTTCCACAAGTTGTGGATTATTTTAACCTGCGTGCATCAGTTGGTAGTTGTGGGCAGGGCTAGGGATTCTGTGTTGACTGACAGGACCAACTGGGGGTTGGGGTGGTCAGCTGGCTGGAGACTGGTCTGGGAGGAGTGGAATGGGGGTTGAATGTTTGAAATGTGCACTTTCCACCATGAAGCAGGGTCACAGTTTGGTGGGAGGTAATCAGATTGTTGGGTGAGGTTGGAAGTCTGAAATACACAAATAATGAACTTTTCCTTTTGTGGAGTCCCATTTAAGTACAATGCTACTAAAATGCCTTTGTCTAAGGAATACCCAATGATGATTACTCCTGGAGTGGCATGGACTAGTTTCTCTGGCAATGCTCTAGAAGAAATGTTGCTTGGGAAATTGGATCATTTGACACTAGACTATTATGAAAATTACATCAGAGCACAAGTACAACTCGTGCAGGAGACTGTCCGGTCGAACTTCGAGAGTGACACCAAAGAGCTCGGATGGGCTAGTTTGCACTGAATTTTATTTGATGCGGCTGGTGGTTCTATAGAGAACTGCTAACTAACTCTAGTGCATGCATCAAGAATTCTGGATTTGCACAGCTGCTCACTGCATTGTAACAGTATCGAACACGATACATATCTGTAACATACCAAGGTGAGGGGGTAGATAGAATTTATACTCAGCCCTGCAGCTTTATGCCAGCCCTTGAAGTTGCTATCTTTATTGAAATGGCATAGAAAGCCATTTTTCCCCTAATGTTAATGTTTTTTAAAAAAAATTAACTAAAAAATTTAGTTTACATATTCTCTAATTTTAAATTTCTTTAATTATTTAAATGGCTATTTCAAAATGCCCCCAGTCATCAGAAACATTTAGAGATGGTAGAAAAGACCTTCTAGCAGAAGAATTGTCAAAAAGGCTCAGTAGTCCAGGGGTACATCCTCAGACCAAAAAACCATGTTGTATTGCCTTCAGGGCATTGGAGCTGTGCTGCTGCAAAAGGTTCATGTGGCCATGGGAATTGAGCACAAATCATGACCCAGGTCAAGCACAACTGGCCCTTTGTGTTTCACTCTGGAAAAGGTCAATTTTCAATGGAATAATGCTATGCAATCAGATTTCTAGTCAAAATAAAAAATTGGGTATATTACTGTACAGAGGATAAATGGACAAACACATTCATTAATCATTCCCAATCATAAACATTCGTTGTATCCTTGTATTGCCATTATAAATTCTCTGTATGACATTTGTAACCAAATCTCTCTCAGAAAACTGGCATTGCAATTATACCCTCTGTTATTGGTCTATGATAACATTTCTCAATAAATGTCAATTTATAATTGACTAGGATTTTAAAGCACAGAACTGGACCGTTCATACCAACTGGTCCATGTGAGCCTCTGCCGTTCTACTTACTTTTGTTAACACCTTTATGAAATGCTGGGAGGTTCTGATATGTTACAGACACAATGTAAATGGAGTTGGGAGTGCTTCAAGAAAATTGGACAGAAACTGATACTCTTATGCAGGCAAATGAAAATTTAAAATATTGCTATTAGTTTAATAATGAAAATTGAGCTGTTGCTGGTAAAATCTGAGATTTTTACTTATTTGGAGTAATATATAAATACTGCAAAATATGGCTTGATTAAGTGCCTTTTCGTGCTCACTGGCCAGCAGAATTAAATAATTGTTCACCCTTTTTATTTCTGCAGATCCTTGTTTGCTGCGCTGTAAGAGTCCAGTGGGAAATCCTCAGCTCATTCAATTTAGTAGAGAAATAATCGATCTAATGAAAAACCAGGCTCACTGCCTCCTATCTCAACACAAATTTATACCAACCTATCATCATCATTTTGGGAAACAGTGCAGAGTTTCAGACTATGGTTATTCCAAGCTAATGGAGCTATTAGAAGCTGTGCCTCATGTTTTGCAGGTGAGTTTTGTGGAAAGAAAATCATTTATACTCATGACCTGAAGTACTGTTTTTCTTTCGGTAAATACAGTTTTAGAAATATTAACTGAATAAATAGCTAAATGCATTGATTTTTGTAATGAACAATCAAAATTATGAACTATCTGATTCAATGCAACAGCAACTATGTAGCAAGAACAACTCGTAGGATGTGCAGGCAAAAGTTGTAGTTTGTAATTTTGGTTTGAACGTACTAATTGATTGTATACCTATTAAGATGATAGTAAATTTGGGTTAAGTTTCTATTAAGTATTTTAAATGCCATTCCTATTCATCATAACCCTACTTGTAACAATCTTGGGCTGGGTATGATGTTGAACATACTTGTGCCCATCACTGCCTACCCTGAGGAGATCATATTGGCCTTGTTAACAGAACTGTCCTTGCCATACTGTTGTTCCTGTTTTTTTTTGTTGTGCATTGACAAATTCTTTTATTTCCACTGTCTTTAAAATTAATTATTTTTATTTTGTTACCCCGTACTACTGGCTTGATATCATTGGTAACCTTTCCTGTTCTCCCAGTCTTACTACTTTTTCCTGAAATTTTTACCCATTTGATCTTAGCAAGATACTGCTCATTTGATGCTTTGTTCTTTTCCTGGCACTAAGACCTATTTAACTTTCTGTCCCATTCTTCCATCATATGGCCTTCTACCTCTGGCCTTTGACCATCTTTTGTTTTGAGCTTGACCCATTAGAACATGAGCTGATTAGGGGAAAGTCTAGAATTTAGTACTTGTCTCTTCAAATACAAATTTATTAGGGAATCAATTCCATTCCAAATCAATTAGGAAATGTATAAGGAAATTCATTATGAAACAGAAACAAATCCTTGCCTGATAAGGAAGGCATGGGATATGGACACCAGCCAGGACCTGTATGCTAGAAATTATAACTTAAAAATCTGCATAATGCATCATACGAAGGTCAAGAGTGAAATAATTTGGATGAATAACAAATAAACTATCTAGGATGTACAAAAGATGAAAACCATGAAACATTTTAGATGCGTGTGTGATCTTGAATGATAAATCTCCAAGAAAATGGTAGATATCTAAGCAGCACGAAGAATATACATGAAGGACTTTTTTTAAAAAAAAGCAATAGGGCAAAACATCTTCTGCAGAACAGTGGAATTAAGAACCTGATACAAGCAAACAGCGGAGGATTTACTAACTCTGAATTCAATTATTGAAAACTGAGAAGCTCAACCTCTCCTTAATTATCATGGGTAAATTTTGCAGTTATGATGTATTACCTAATGATTACTGTTTTGAAAACATTTTGTAATGTGGAAGCTCCTCCTCCAAATTCTCCTCCAAGTTGCACACCACCTCGCAATACCATTTAACTGACCATTTCTTCTGACTGTTTTAGATCCTTGGCTTGGGCACCAAACGCCTGCTTGTATTAACTCACCGAGCACAAGTAAAACGCTTTACCCAAGATATACTTAAACTTCTTAAATCTCAGGCAAGCAAACAGGTGCTCATAAGAGAATTTGGACAAGCGTATCACTGGTAAGTATCATAAAATTCCATAATTAATTTTGGTTACTTGACCAGTTATTTTTGTGATTTTTTTTTAAGTGAGGAATGGAGTTCTTCTACTTTAACATATAGTGGCCTCTGTCTCCTCCTGATTAGAAAATCTAAAGCACAATATTGAATCATTTCTTCCCATTGCCACCCTCTGACCTCTAAGTGTGTGTCCAAGTCAGGGCAGTTAGTTTTGGTGGGTCTTTGCATGTTTTCAGCTGGATTGAAACTAGAAAAGTTCAATTTTTCTGCTGCAAAATATTATTGAAGATTTAAGACTCCCACTTTGGGTCGCCATTTTAATTTTGTTTCCGATACAAACTCTTAATACCTGAAGCAACTCCTCAGAAACTGAAGTGGTCTTCTGCATAGGCATAGACATTATAAAGATGACAAATGGCATTTCCAAACAATGACAGTCTCCAGTGATATGTTCTAGCCACCTATATATCAGACATAATCACTTTGCCAACATCAAATTCCTTGCTGTTGAAATCCTGGGGATCACCATTGATGAGAAACTAAACCAGACTGGACCCGCATTCTCTGATCCCAGAGTAGGTCAGCAGATGCCACCCTACTTTCTAGTTTGAGTAACTAGGAATGCCAATAAATTAAAAAAATATGAAAGTCACATAAGCAAGGAGGACATGATGTGCATATATAAGCTTTGTGCCTAAAGCTTTTCCACCAGCCACAAGGTACAGGTCAGGAATGATAGAATACTCTGCTTGCTTGGATGAGTGCAGTAGTACATTAAGCTTGATGCCATTTGGGCCAAAGCAGCCTACTTGATTGCACCCCATCCAGCTCCTTAAACTTTCATTACCTCCACTGCCACCACAACATGGCTACAGTGTGTCCTATTCACCCACTACACTACAGCTACCAGCCTAGGCTAATGCTACAGCCGCTCCCAAACCCACATTTTCCACCACCAAGGTGGACAATGGCAGCAGATGCACTGGAGTTGCACCTGCAGTTCCCCTCCAAGGTGCACAGTGCCCTTCAATGCTGCTAGTTCTAAATCTTGGAATTCACCCCCACTAGCATGAGCCATTAATCCTTGCCTTGCCTTTTTGTTATTGATAGAGAAAGAAACCATCAGATCTTGTGAGAATCCCATACCCAAATTGATCAAATAGTAGAATGACAGGAAAATAAAGGACTCCTCTAACAGTTGGTGACCATGAAAAGTCTTGGATGGAAATATTGTTAAGTTATGGAACATATTCCAAGTAACAGTGGTATTCTTTTCCTCGATGGATCACAAAAATCAATTAATGTTTCTGCTTTGTTTGGTTCTCTTAGGTGTTTTTCAAAGGATTGGGATGTCACAGATTATGGTGTGTGTGAACTGGCTGACCTGCTTTCGGAAATACCAGATACTACAATCTGTATTTCGAAACAAGATGAAGATACAGTAATTTCTATCCCAAAGAGAGGTACCTTTTTTGAATTTGATCTTGTTGTAGGAAGTGTAATATTTGGCATAACTTTATGGTATTTTTGTTTGTGAGTTTCTCTTTCGAAATATCAGCAACATCAGCAGCCTCGTTACTAATGCAAAGTGTACAAGTACATAGTGGTTAGTCCCCAGGGCATGTTGACTTCCTCCTCCAGAGATGTATTTCTTAAAGGATGAGCAAGCCTTGAAAGTGGATTTAAACCTGTTCTGAATGTTAGATGACTGGATTTGGCATTTTGTTGAAATGTAAATTTAGGGCAATGATACAGGATCTTGGAATGTATTGCCACAATTGAGTGTGTCCTTGCACAAGGGCAGTGCCTGTCGTCCTCTTTGGGCAGAGATCGTGCCACTGAGCAAAAAGGTGAAATATTGGTGACTTGCCCACTACATATTGCTATAATTTTTCTCTGTAGTTTGTACCTTGCCAAAGAAAGTGAAAGTGATCTACTTATAGACCTTTGCATACAGTGATAGGAAGTAGAAAAATTATGATTTTTGAGCTATTAAGTAAATTAGTTTTTGATATGAAGTTAAAGCTAACTCAATATATCATCTTTGCAGTCACCCATGCCACATCAGACTTTTTTCCTACCACCACCCCAGCATAGATTTTTGTTTTGTTATATAAACATTTTAGGGTTGTGGAGAAAGTGGAGCTAGATCCAGGCACAAAGCTTGTGTATGCACATCCTGTCCTCTGTATTACTTTCATTTACTACTTTCATATTTTTGGATTTATTAGCATTCCTAGTTTCTAGGACAGATTGGGTAGTGTGCATCAGTTCTCATTTCCCAAAGAGCATTTATGAGCATTCTTAAGACCACTTTAAGGAGTTTCTAGTGTTCTCGAATTGCTGATTTCATTGAACTCCATTTCATAACATCCTTGGATTGGATTTGAACTTGCAGCCTTTCAGTCATTCATCAGTGCCATAACCATCACACAATTGTGATCATGCATTTAATATCACAGTCACATACATGGATATTTTCAAATGAAGACCCTGTGTTGAAAGTTACCAGCAGCTGCACACAAAGGCCAGCAGATGGTGGTATGTAGTGAGGTTATAAACATTGTGCGATTGCACCATCTTGCACATGCGTTAATGTAAAAGTTTGCTTATTTGGGATTGTTTCAAATTTGTTTATATGCCATCATTTCAATCAACCCTTTTTATAACTTTGGAAGCTTCAAACTCTGTTCAATGTGCTACATTTTAATTTAGAGCGTACTCCAGAGGAAATAGAGAGGACAAAACAATTTGCGAAAGAAGTAGTGGATCTATTGCGACATCAGTCTCACTACCGCATGCCCTTTAGTAAATTTATACCTACGTATCATCACCATTTTGGACGCCAGTGCAAACTTGCGTACTATGGCTTTAACAAGCTCATGGAACTGTTTGAATCAATACCTGAAGTGTTGCAGGTAAGTGCAAGAATGTGAAAATTAAATAACATTTTGCTAAGCCTAAGAAATTGAGCAGTGTCTAAACATTTAAAACCATGTTTTCTCACTGCTGTTAAACTAAAAATGAGTGTGTACCTTTTGGTTATTCTGTATTGTTTATGCATACTTGTGTAAAATCAATCTACATACTTATTATTGTTAACTTATATTGAACAGTATTCCTGAAATATGCAAAATTTGAGCTGAGACTAAATTTATTGCTTTGGCCCAGTATTCTTAAACTTGTTGGTATAGTGGACAAGCCAAGAAAATTGGTTAGTTAGCTCCACATTTGAAGAGTTGAGTATTTAAAACTTGAATGCTCTTTTGAATTTTCCATGAATTTGATCCTCTGCCAGTACATTTACTGATATATTTCCACTATTTTTATTCAATGGTATACACAAGTGACAACATGTAATTAATCTTCATTAGCCTAATAGCAAAATCCATACATTGCAAGGTGCTTTCAAATAGTTATTCACAGTTAGCCAAGTTAATACTAGCCATGTTTTTTTTTGATGAATCCAAGTGCAGCAATCTTTCACTATTCATCCACTTCAGCTCTATGAACTTATTGATCTTGTGGCAAGCCACTTATTTATTTTCAATATATACAAAATTGAATTTTTTTTGTTCCATTAGATTATTTTGAGCAATTAGCTACCTAACATTATCCATTTGGATAGTACACTACATTTATGCTTTGTTCAGTGTTAAAGAAGTTGTGATGCATTTAACAATATTTGTCCCCAGGTCCTGGAGTGTGGAGAGGAAAAAATTCTTGTTTTAACAGAAAATGAGCAAATAAAGGCACTGACAGCCCAACTTGTTAAATTACTGCGGTCACAGAAGGACAATTGTATGATACTATCTGATTTCCTTTCTGAGTATAACAATACTTATGGATATTCTCTACGCCTTCAAGACTATGATGTCAGTACTGTTGGAGAACTTATGCAGAAATTTTGCCATGTTGCAAAGGTATTTTATGGTTACTTTGTTACAAATTCTCCATTGGATTTTTTATTTTATTTTTAAAATTGTATACTTTCTCTTGAAAGGTTATTAACACACCTGCGGGTAAGCAGCTCCAACTGATAAATAGGAAGTCTCTTCGCACCCTAACTGCTCAACTTTTAGTGCTGTTGATGTCTCTAGATGACACTTCACAATTGAGAGTGGATGATCTTAAAAAACGTTTTGAGTCCACTTATGGAAGTCCTCTTGTCCCATCTGAATATGGTTTTGTGTCTTTGGCAGAACTGTTGAAGAGTTTGCCATACTTGGTTGAGGTATGAATTGTGAAATTATCCAGTTTCGTTTCTTATGTAAGAAAGTCAGCTTGATGTTTGTGTAGTCTTCTGAACCAAGTGGAAGTTGTTGTAAGTGCACTATGATGCTGTCTTCAAGAAACCCGCTTCATTTTACTGATGTAACACCATTATATGATGCACAGTCATTAATGCCTTGCATGAAAACTGTTTCAAGCTGCTCAAGAAATTGATAAGCTCCATCTAATTGCTTGAAGAAGAAGCCCCTTGTTTGCAGTGCTGTACTCAGTTGTTTAAGGATCCCATTTGCTTCTCAGCTTTTAAATAACATGTATAGTTTCCTATGGTTTGAGCTACTCTATTGTAATGTGTGACTTTATAACCCTCTTTGTATGGATTGATTAATTTCTATTCATATTACAGTAAAACTCTGATAATCTGGCACACCTGAGGACTCTGCCAAATTAGCAGCTTTTCCCAACTATTGGATGTTGTTCATATTAATACTACTTTTTTTTAATTCACCTCCTTTAGTACCCTGGTAAATTTAAAGGAGTTTAGAGCTGGGGCCCTGGCAAGTTGCAAGGCAACACACCAAATATTAGTTGGTGACCCAGGTACCAAACCTTCAGGAATTCCAAATGGCCAGATTAAAGATTATCAGAGTTTTATGTGCAGAAAATCTTTAGTTGATAGGAAAATTCAGTCAAGGCTGGAGTTTCAAGGGCATAAAAAGTTAATTTTCAATGTTTGTGGTATTGTTAAATGTTTTTGGTATTGTTTCTATTACTTTCTGGTAGTTTGGCTTTTACTGGCTGTTGCAATAACTTGCCCCAGTACTTGGGTGGGGAAAAAAATGTGGCTAATTAAATTTTTTTGTGGGGGTCAATGTATTACAGGTAGTCACTGATGACACGGGAGAAGAATATGTGCAACTCACCAAAGTGTACCAGTTTGCTAAGAATGTGAGAGCCTTGTTACACACCTACCACTATCAGCAAGTTTTTCTGACTGAATTTCCTTCCACTTACCACAAGTACACTGGTGAAGTGCTACAGCCTAAAATATATGGGTATGCAAGCATAGAGGATCTTCTTGTTGCTATTCCACAGGTAAAGTATGCGTGTTAAGTTTGTAATTCTTGTAATTAGTGGCTTAGGCTGAGTTATGCCTTTTTTCATCTGAGTTTCAGTTGAGTATTCCCAGCACTTTCTGATTTTTAGATCATAATGTTGAACAGATTACTATTGTGAGTTCTGCCATTTTTGAACTTGAAGTCTAGGTAAAATCGACAGAACTTTAACACAAGTTTGATCGATACATTGGGTTACATAAGACCACTAGGTATCAGCAATTTCTTTTAAAGTAAAGTTTTTCAAACATTTTGCAATTTTTCTATTTTAAACAGGTCATCTGGATAAAAGGGCATGGACAAAAAAGAATAGTGGTTTTAAAAAATGACATGAAAGGTAAAGGTTTAAACAGTTTTTAAAGTGCCTATCTCGTCATTTTGCTAGTTGTGTAATGCGCGAAGCAAGAATTTATGCTGTTTATTCCAAATCACTTTAGAATAATTGGAGATCAAGTTAAAAATGACCATGAGAAACAAGCTTGGGTTTACTTTTTTATTTTTGCTTTTTAGGGATTTGGAATTGAACTACACTTTTTTTAAGCTGTTCTAGTGCTGCAGTGTTACCTTTCTAGTTGTGAGGTTTTTGGCTTGGTTTTGTAATTATAATAACCCAAAAACTGCCAGCATGTGCCATTATTATTGAGTTAACCTAATAGCAACTTGGATTTCCGTGCATCTGCAGCTTAAGGTGGAAATTGTAAAGTTGCTTATATTGATTCCATAGGTTGAACTGTCTTCCCAGCACTGGCTGCTGCAATAAAATCAATTAATTGAGGAAAATTATTTTATTTATGAACTAGCCTTGCTGAAAAATATTTTGAAAATAGTGAGCTATATGCCTGAGCCAAAGTGAGATTTTAATGGTATGTTAAGCAATAATTATTTAACAAATTCTCCGGTGCAAAAAACAAATTGTATCCATATTGTTAATCAAATATTTTAAAATTATATTGTTAAAACTTGATACTTCAGCTCACACCTCATGTATGTTCAGATCTTTATTGTACTTCACAAATATTTAATCAGTAGATAAGATGATGTCATTGTTGCTGGATGCCAGCGATCACCTTTGATGTCCAACAACAAACATTGTCAAAACAGTGGAATACTGCAGAGGTCACCAGATGTTTGTGGGAAGCTTTACTCAAGGTCATTGGCGAGTGTAATCACTCCTCCATTTGACTGCAAAATTCCAGCCCGTTTCTCCAAATCTTTTTCATAATAAATTAACTACATTCCCAATGCTTTCTTCTTCATCCCCAAAGTTCAAAACAGCTCTGCCAGTTGTTCCCCTGCGCTAATGGTTGAAGAACCTGAGCAGATACAAGAAGACCCAAAACGGCCAGTAACCTTGGTTTTGGAGAACTCGAA
>JARFYF010000112.1:17868206-17884215 GCA_030265395.1 Rhina ancylostomus | reverse complement strand
CCCCCCCACCACATTTCTCTCTTGGTATTTCAGGTCATATTGCTCTCCACTCTGTTACACCTCCTCCAGATATACCTTTACCACTCACTCCTGGTCTTCACAGAAATTCCCTTTTGTTCTCTCCATATTCTTTCTCTGCAACTTAAAACTTGTTTGACTTCTAACATTTTTCTTTTCTGATGAAAGATAACAACCTGAAACATTAACTCTGTGTCTTTCTCTGCACGAATGCTTCTTGACCTGCTAAATATTCTCAGGATTATGTTTTTATTTCAGATTTCCAGTATGGGCAATATATTGGAATACCCAGTTCACATACTGACTCCTTAGACACATTATAAAACAGAAACATTGGATTAGCCCAAACCACTCCACTAGATCCAATACATTGTTTATAGATAGAGATCAAAAGTCAAGTTTATTGTCACATGCACAAGTACACGTATGCACAGGTGCAATGAAAAACAATGCACAGGACCTAGTGGAGTGGACTGGGATTAGTGACTAGAGATAAACATGTCCTGTGGAAATAGGCATTCAGTCTTATCAATTCATGTCACCTTTCATATGAAAATATAGTTCTAATCACATTAATCCATTTTATTTTCATAGGTCATAATTTTTTCTTCTTTTAACCACCTCTTCAATCTTTGTGACAGTTTCTGTATTAATCTCCAACTGAATTTCATGTCATCAGTCTGAATGAAGACGTTTCTCCTTCTTTCTAGCTCCCATATTTTTGTTACAGGTTAGGACTCAAACTAGGGATCGCTGTTAATGGTTGCCTTAAGGAAGGAAGTTTATTTTTAATTCATATTTTTGGAATGGCTGGGACACTGCCCTGAGGAATTCCTACAGACATCTCTTGGGGCTTGGATGATTGACTTCCATTAACCCACAGCCACCTTTTGCAAGGCATGGTTCCCATTATTGGTTTTCCCCTTTGCGTTCATTGACTTCAGTTTTATCAGGGCTCCTTGACGCCACGTGAGGTCAAATGTCACCTTCACGTCAGAGACCTTTTCAATTTGCTACTGGATTTCAACTCTTTAGTTTCCCTGTCCGCAACAAAGCTCATGAGGTCTGGTGTTGTGCAGTCCTGGTCAGAGCAGAGGAATGGGTCATTGCTGCTTGCTACTGCTGTCACTGACATCCTCCACTGTTTTCACAACAATGGAGAGTAGACTGATTGAGCAGTAATTAATTAGATTAGATTTGACAGACTTTATGAAGGAGGTATATCTGAACAATTTTCCCACTTGGCTAATAGACAAGGAGGGAGTCAGGATGGAGGCCCTCTCGACATTTTACTCTGAACGTGGCTGCAGACGTTTCAGCCCTGCCTTCAGTGCTTGCGTGCTGGGGACTGCCATTGCTGAGGACGGGAATGTTTTTGAAGCACAAGCTGTTGTTCCCATTAAAAAAATCATTTTTGTATAATTTTATAAAGCCACAATATACAAAGAACCCACTGATTAAAATAAAATCTCACAAAGTAGAGGAACTGGTCACTGAGCTAAGTTGTACTCCCAAGAATGTTCAATTATTTGATCTTTAACTTTTATCTTCCTCTCAAACAATAACTATACATTTAATGTTTTCATAACTTATTTTTCATAACTTTGTAACGTTCATTCCGTCAGGTGTTTCCTACTTCACGTGTGGTTTATTCTACTAAGGTTTGTTAATTCCCCAGGATTGAAAAAAATAATTCTTTTGGAAACTCCCCTGCCATCAACCCTGCAGTAAAATCACTTTGGATTATAAACGATGCCATTTCAGATGGGAGCAGGTGTGTTTAATCAGTGAGGGCACAAGAAGGAGTTAAGGTCTCCTAAATTACACAACTTGGGCCGCACAGCTCTAATGACCTGGGTTCAATGCCAATCTTCAGCATTGTCGGTGTGGAGTTTGCACATTCTCCCCATGACCACATAGATTTCTCCCAGGTTCTCCAGTTGGTAAGTTAATTAATCATTATAAATTATTCCCGATTGTAAGTGGGGGTGGAAGAATCAAGGTGGGCAATTGAGAAAGAATAGGTGGGGTAATAGGGCTGATGGAGTTGCTCCGAGAGTCAGCGTAAACCCATTGGGCCGAAGCTCCCGTTTCTAACGCCGTAAGAAAACAGGAATAACAATAACATGGATGTCTTTTAAGACAAGACATTCCACAGCACTTTGCAGACAAGTTAACCGAGAAAAGTATTTCCTTTTGAAACGAGCGATTTAGTCAACTTGTACACAAAGCAAACAAACTCGCAAAAAGATAAATCACAGGAAAAGGTTTCATGTAGTGAGGTTGAAGGTTAAACGCCTGTAATGTCATAAGATCAGCAGGAACACACCCATCCAGCGTGCGAGCCCCAGACACTGACTGAGAGCTTCTTCCTTCAGCCACCGGCTCTAGTCCCCTCCCACGTTCAGCTGGGCGGGCGGATAAGCGAGACCGAGCACGGCACCCGGACACTTACAACTCACCTTTAACGTGGGATAACATTCAGCGAACTCCTGGGTGGACGAAGGTAGGCTGACGGGTTGGTCGTTCACCAGAAGCGGCATCCTGCACAGCCCTCTCTCCGCCGCCACCAGTCAGCAAAGTCGCTCCAGCCGCGTGGTTTTATGGGAGTTGTAGGCGCCTCCCCCCACCCGGGACGTGTGAATGGGCGGGGTAAACGGCGGGACTGGACGCCAAGTCCCACAGTGTACTGCGGCACACCGGCTCTCGCCGCCGATCCTGTGCAGCGGTGCCTGCGGGAGTGTCCGGTCTCGCAGCACCTTGTACTGGTGTTGCAAACACCGAACGGGTCATTGGTTGCTGTTCCCTGGTGGGGTTTATCCAGTAGTTTCTCAATTAACTGCGTTCTCCAATGTCCTCCTCAGTTTAGAGGGATATGGGGCAAACAGGAATTTGCTTAGGTGGGTGGCATGGATGAGTTGGGCTGAAGGGCCTGTTTCCGTGCTGTATTGCTCTATGACTCTTAAGCCAACTTTTTTCCTGTGGAAATATGCTGCTTTCTCCGTTACGGAAGTGTTTTGACAAGATTAATATGTCACATCACGCATTCCTTTACAAAAACGTAGTAATGGTTTTGAGGAGGTTCTTAAAAAAATCATGTCTAATAATTGGTTACAAAAATGCATTAATTATACACACCGTTTTATCTGCAAATTGTAATACTGACTGCCTTTGAAGTCTGATGCAAACATGCCTTTGTATCAAAAATTTGCAACCAGAAATGTCATCGCTGCTTCCCTCCACAGGCCGATCTCCTTCCAGTATCTTGATTGAACATACTAACATTTACAGACTTAATAACTATATTGTGGTATGTAAATACCCAGATTACTGTCCCCAATTCAAATGAATGTGCTTGCCAACTATCTACATTGAGCTAGCTACACTATTATAATAAATTGAAAACTGGACACACGAGACTGTAGATGCTGGAAATTTGAGCAGCACACAAACGAGCTTGAGGAACCCAGCAGCTCAGACAGCATCTTTGAAGGGAAATGAAGAGTCAACGGTTTTAGGTCGAGGCCCTTCATCAGGACTGGAAAGAAAGAGGGGAGATAGCCTGCAGAGGTAGCCAGAAAAGACTGATCTTACCAAATCGGTTTACTTCAAGTGATCTAACAAATTATCTTCTATGAGCAAAAACTTGGAAGAAATGTTATATTTGGCCTTGAATTAGTGTATTATTGTCGCAAATCAAAATCTGCACTGATTTGTGAAGGGAAGGCAATTATTTATTTCTAGAGTACAATTTAAAGAATAACATAAAATGTGCCAGTAGATGTGTAAAGTTGATCAGTCAAAAATATTCTAACATTCAGTTTGATATGTAATTACAAGAAATTCCTAGTACTAGGGGTTTCACAAACTCCATTTTAACCTCGCCCATGTATCAAAGTAATGAGAGGGTTCAATCAGAGTAAGCAGCATTTTCAATTGTGAGGCATAAAACTAGAGCCTAGTAACAAAATAATTAGCTAAGGCAATGAGAGATTGCAGAAGAAAAATCTTTAACAGGAGAGGGATGATTATAGGGAACTCCCAGAACAAGATGAAGAGCTACAGTTAATAAGAGGTAGAAAGTTATGCTAGAATGAATCTACTGGGCCAAGGCTGCAGTTGTCTGTTGTACAATCCACATCATAAATAAAACTACACTGTGATATGAAATAAAAGATAACTGTGAGAGCACTGCTTGTATGAACTTTTTTGTTTATGTACAGAGGGACAGAATGTAAAAGCAGCAGGGAGTCATATCCGTGGTAAGTACAAGCACCATTGTTTTTGTATTTTGAGTGCATTAATGCAATTTAAACATAGGCCACTTAAAGTAAGCTTCTATGGTGCAGTGGCACTCTGGATAATATGGTCACTATCCACTAAATTCAGTAAACAGGACAACTTAATTCTTTGTACGTGTACCTTTCACAGTCATGAATGTTGGAAGCAAAAGTTAAATACAAAATACAGATGGATGGGTAGACTGGACGCAATACCACAGGCATACAAAATCCTAAAATTTGAGCAGAAGTACCAAATGCAGGAAAATTATATTGCAGGTGTTAGATACAATCAAGTAATCAAAAAGTCATTTGAATCTGATAGTATGCAAAACTTTATCAGATTGCCTATAATCTGAATCTTTGAAAACTGAAGATGTGTTTTTACAAAACCAGCATCTGCCTCATCTAAATACCAACAGAATGTGCAGGACACAATTCACTAAAGTGGTGCAAACCATAAAGGCAGAATTATTCTGGCATCAAAATATTATATACAAAGAAATAACAAGTTTTACCATTCATGGATATTCTGAAATGTGAGCAATATCTCCATTCACTGCCATCACATCATCACCAAACTGTAACCCAAATTGAATACCACATGTTAATAACTTTTCAGCAGAGTTAATTAACAAAGCAATACTTCAAAGTCAGGCAAATAAAAATTAAATTTTTAAACCCGGTAATACATATTCATCTACTTCCAGTTCCCACTATAATTCTGACAGGATTACAAAATACATCTTGCAAAGACTCAAAATTAAAATTGAGAATTGCGGAACAAAGAGCATCTGAATGTTAGGCTCAGCTGAAGTTTCATCCCAAAGTTGAGCAGTATTTACCAATACTAATCTGTTAATTTTCACACCATTAATGGTTCTTATTCAGAGTTCCAGCATTCAGATCTTCTCCCTTTTACTTCTGTGAATGATTTAAACTTTTAATCAGCTGCTTAGTTTAAAATAACCAAATCCAGCAGATGAATAGCTGAGAAAAGAAAAAGCAATCAAATGGAGACTGAATTTGCTTCCCTGCATCAAATCTCTCCACTCTTCCCACAAACACAAGGAGAAAAGAATTTCAAATATTAATAATCCAGTCATAATTAGAATAAATCAGCAACTGGGATTGCAATATAACTACCCCTATTAGGAAACTGCCATCATTGGTTCTGCATATATTCCTGGACTTCCCTATTCCGGAAAGACAATAAACTTGAACTCCCAGCTAGGGAATCAAACAAGTTCTGAACCAAAGATAATTTAAAAAAAATCAATAACAAATTGTTTTAAAATACAGCAAATATTAACATGTACAAATTACTATATACACAAATTTACAAAAATATATACACAATCGATGAGTTAATGAGACAGTTGCATAGTAAGCTGAAAGAAAAATATAGACAAAAGCCAACTTCTGTTCAGGAACATTATAAACAGTCTCTCCTGTAGATACTCCTCCATTTTGTTTCTTTGAATCCATATCTGAAAATTTGTACATTTATCTCATAATTGTTCAAAACTGATGCAGTGGAAAAGTAACAGGAGAACCAATGCTGCTAGGACTCTGCACGTTGGACTCAAAAGAATTTGGCGTGATCCCAATAGTCTCACTGTGCAATGACTCTCCTTTTAAGAAATCATCCTCTTCATCTTCAGCTGTATCCTAAAAATTGATAGCAGAGGGAAGATTGAATATTTGAGTCAGACCAATACAATCCAGTTTCATCTTTTACAAGTCACCAACAAAACAACTGAATTGTGCCCAATGTTTCTTCTGTTCAGATTTAGTCTCTGCAAAGTGTTTCACCTCTACAACAACCAGTTTATATATTATGATCTCACAAGAGTTAAGTGAATAGGTTGTCAACCTTTGAGCTAAAAAGTCCTAGATGCAGTGAAAGGTAACTTCAGTAGTAGTGTCATTTTCTTTAATATGTGTAAACACTTTAAGACCTTATCTAGTAAGATTCAACACTGAATTTGCCCTGAAACTTAAAATGGCAACTTTCCTGAAAATATTCTGAGAGTTTAGCAGTTGCAACTGTTGACATTTAAATACATCAACCCTCAACAATACATTGGCAAAGGGATTTTATTAAATATTTTCTTTAACACGTCCTATGTTGCAAAGTGTTCAAAGAAAAAAAACTGAGGTGAGTTCAAGTACAGAATGTTATTTTACTCTTCAGAGTCACACAATATGTAAATGGGCCATTTGGCCCATCACACCTATGCCAACAAACGGACACACATCTGTATTAATCTCAGCCTCCAGCCCCTGGCCCGGTGATTCAAGTTCTTATCTGGACACTTCTTAAAAGCTGTCACCGACTCTACTCCCACCACTCTCTCAGGCAATGCACTCCAGGTACTCGCTATTCTCTGCTCAAAAAATGTCCCCAGAGGACCCCTCTAAATCTCTTACCCCTTACCCTAAATTTATATCCTGTAGTTTTATCCAACTCTGATATAAGAATAAGTTTCCTGTAGTTTACCTTATCTATATCTCTCAATTTTTATTTACCTCAATCATATCCCTTCTTAACCTCATCAGCTCCAGGGAAAACAGATCTAGACTCCCCACTCTCTCTTCATAACAGAAACATTCCATCCCAGGCAACATTCTGGTGAATCTCTTCTGCACCCTTTCCAGCACTATCACATCTTTCCAATAGTTTGGTGAACCAATGTGCATGCGGTACTCCAGCTGAGTTTTGACCATTGTTTTATTAAGTTGGAGTATCAATCTCCTTGTTTTTAAACTCCTGGTGATTATGATTAATTCCTACACTACTTAATAAAGTAATGTTTCAAAGTTGGTAAATGGGAGTTTGTGTTTATACTATAGTATTGTTCAAATCTAGTACATGTAATACTGAAGGGAAATTGTTCTAAGTTCTGGTGTTTCCCTGCTCTTATTTTCTGGTGATACAGAGTTGACAGCAATCTATCAGCTGAGCTCTGAGCCTTTTGCATAATCACAACTAGAATAGTAGTCCTTTTACCATCACAGCTGTTCAATTGGTTGTAATCTGCTACTAATGCAAATTGACAAATCTCTCATATGTAAATTTCTCTATGCAGAAAAATAGTGGATTGCTATTTACATGTAGAAAAAATTCTTATCAATCACACTCACCAAGAACAAGCCAAAAACAGTAAAATATCCACACACTAAATTTTATTACAATGCAATAAAAACATATTCTATTGGAATGTGTTCTGCCCACCTGCTTTGTGATTTTCTGTGAAACCTGAATATCCTGAAGGCTCAAATCCTCCCAGACCTGATAAATACCGTCAAAGGTTTTCTTAGATCTGTCAGAAAATAAAATAAAATGAATTATGATATGTGCTCAAGTAATATTGTAACAAATCATACACTTATTTGAATCATCAGTTTCTCCTGTATAACTCAAGTAAAAAGTAACAAACACATTCTAGGTTCCTACTATTGTTTTAAATGCAATACAAAACATTGTGGAGAACAGCTTGTTATTAATCTGAGGAAAGAAACAGGAGGAAACCAGAGTCACTCAAAAATATAGATGTGATATATTAAATAGCTAAAAGGGTGTTTTCAAAGTGAAATCAGATAGTTTCCAAAAGCTAAGTATTTGCAATGTAGAGTATACAGCACAGAAACATATTGTTCTGCCCCAGTAGTCTTGTACCATGCCTGCTGTTAAACTCCATCACTCTCCTCCCATCTGACCTACATTTCTTCACCTTTCAGCACGTCTTTCTATTCCATTTTCTCCTACTAGTTTCCTTTTTTAATGGATCCAAGATATCTGCCTCAATGATTTCCTGTGCAAATATCATATGACTAGAGTCCCCCTTATTTCACCTCGGATTTAATGTCAAATATTGACGTTCACAAACCTTTTAAGAATGTAAGGATCAAAGGGAAAAAAGCAATCCAGTGGATTAGTGCAAACCTGCACCAAGTCACCTCCGACAACATTCCTAACAATCGGTATGAGCTGTCGATTGTTTCGTTCGATGATTGTGTAGCAAAAGACTAGTTGATACTTCCTGCAAAAAAAAATTGATTTACTGTAGTTAAATTATTGTGGCCACTTGATCTATGCGTATGTCAATTAGCTGTAAAACACATTTACTGTTATTTGGCGTTTATCAAATTATTGCTTTGTGATATTTGTGTAGCTAATGCACATTTTCAACAATAAAAGTCCCTTAAAAAATCTGTCAAATATCTTTTTCAATTTTTCTAATTGTCTTAAATAATTTAACTTTGTTTTTAATTGAATGTAAATAGGTTTTGACTATCAGGAACACCAAAACTCCTTGATAGCTGGGAAGTCAGAAAGCATGATCTGACTGCTGGCTGTCAAATTCTTTTTTCTCTGTGGGCAGTGTTCATTCTGGGTCACTACATGCTGCTAGGTAGGGCCTCATTATTTTGGATCAAGATGGTATTTACCAACAAGTAAACACTGGCAGATCCACACAACATCGGTAACTGGTACATGGATCAGCAGTAAGCATGGACTGGCTTGCTACTGCTGTTAATTCTGGTCATCTCTGGTTTAAATTGCCCATAATAGTCCAAGACATAATTTAATCTAGAGAAACAAAGGACTGCAGATGCTGTAATCTAGATGAAAAACACGATGATGCTGAAGGAACTCAGCAGGCCAGGCGGCATCCATGGAGAAAAGCAGGCAGTTAAACGTTTTGGGTAAGGACCCTTCTTCAGGACTTAGTCTCATTCATCAATTACAGCTAGTCAAAATAGAAACTGAATTAATTTCTGTTACTTGTTTTCCACTTAAACAGTAGCATATATTTTGTTGTATGGACATTTTCAGTATTCTCTGTGCTCAGTGGTGGTAAAATGTACACAGAATCTTGTGACTATGTAAATTAGCATGACTTCACACTAAATGGAAAGCTTATTGAAAAAATTGTGGAAGCATTGTCTGAAACTTTTCAATTACTCAATTAACAGAGGGAAAATTATGACATTGCACCCAATTTTCTAATGAGACCAACTGCCAAAAGATCATCAACACACCAAGTGTGTCTTAGAATTTTCTGATTCCAACTAAAGAGTTCTAATAAGACCATTATGTTACAAGACACTCCCAATGGTGCTGATCCTATCTATGTAGGATCCTTGAACATACAACGCTGAAACTATAATTATTTTTGAAGCATTCAAATTATACATACCATACATTTAATTAGTGATAAACAAATCTAGTCCAGAAATTGGTTTAGGGTTTAATATTACAACATGTTATATTAACCAATTTTTTTCCCCCAAGGCTTTTGCTTTTGATGTTATTTTTATATACGCTGCTTGAGTATCAAGGATCCCTATCTATAAATACTTAAATACATTTCACAATTCAAATCATTCAGATGTGGAATGTAATGTCAAACAGTCTTTGTACTTAGGTCCAAGATATTGTATTACCAACATCTAATAATACTCACCTAGTAATAGCAGCAAACAAGTCGACAACAGAAGGTAAACAAACTTTTAGTGGGTTCAGCTGGCACATTACTATACGTTCAAAATTTAGATTTTGCAAGTATGTCAAACCTGTACAGCAAGGCAAACAATAAGTATAAAAATTTAATTTCAAAGCTACTTTAAAATCCACTTTGCAATGCTAAATTAATGACATCCTTAAAAAAGGTTTCAACATAAATGAAATAAAACATATATAATAAAATGTAATACATATATAATAAAAGTTCTTGACCTTTTTATTGTCCCTACCAATATTATGCGACAACTATCCACTTACAGGTGCATATATAAAATCATTACTGATCTCCCTGCCTTTCTGCTTTGCCTCTGCTGCGCTCAATGCAGTAAACCACTTATTTATAACAGCGGTCTGGGCCGAACACAGTGTCAGTGTCTGACATACATTACGTTTTCCACTTTATTCTTTATCACCACTACCAAGTGAGACAATTGGATGTGGACCCTTACAAAATCTCACAAGTACTATTCAAAAACAGCAGCAAATAATGATCTAATTTCCCGTCCCTTAATTTGACACAGCGAAGTAAGGAAATAGAATGTTTGACATTCAGGAAGTAAAATTATCCATACAGCAGCATAACTGAGACAAACTAATTATCTGTGGAAACTTGTAAGTGCAAATCTGTATAACATCACTGTGGTGTAAAATGCTCATTATTCCTGCCACTTCATTGTAGCCAACATCACGCTGTATTTTCCATTTTGAACATGTTATAGCTTTACAATAACTTCCACTTTTTAAAATGATTATCAAGTTTAATATGAAACAAATCAATCACCTTTTTTTAGGTTTCCATCCAGTAACTGCTTGCAATGGAATATGAAGATGTAAAACACAGTTTGGCAAGCAGAGTAGAATGACCCATGGAGAGCCACATCACAATAACCTTTTGTTCCAGCATCCTGGCTGTCAATATAGTGGTGTAACCAGGGGACCAGCAGATCCAAACAAGCCTTCACAGTGCTAGTCAAGGGAATGAAATCTTACTCAATGAATTAGTTCATTATTGGTGCATGACAGAAAATAAGAATTTAATTCTTATGCATTTACTCCATTTAATTCAAATGCTCCAGCTACCAATTTACTTTCTAATTTTAAAAAAATCTTTCTTCCACAACTTCCATCTTTATTTTGAAATTAGACTAGTCTAATCCATGGCAAGTATTTTATATTGCAATGTGATACCTACTGCACGAGCAACCACTCTGGGTCTAAAATTATGGAAGAAAGTGACCATTCAAAATTTAAACAAAAAAATAGTCCTTTATAGTCCATTGAAGGGAGGTGAAAGATAAGAACTTCAGTAAGAGAAGCAGGAGTAGGTCATATGGCAGCTCAAGTCTGCCCTCCCAACACTCAAGGAATTTCAAACCTTTACCCAAGTCCCCATGACCAGATGTTTCTAGACTGTAAGAGAATAAACCTCAATATTAAATGTACTTAATGATTTTCTGGAACAGAGAAACCCAAACATTCACAGCTTTCTGGGACAGAAATCCAAAGATCCACAACTCCATGGCAGAAGAAACTCCTCTTTGGTCTTCCTCATCCTAAGATTATTCTACCAACAGGAAACATCCCCTCAGCATACACTGTGTAAATCCCCTCAGAATGTTGAATCTTTCAAAAAGATCATCTCTTTATACTTCAGAATGTACTGACCAATCTGTTTAATATTTAAGGCAACCCAGTTGTAATTACATTATCCTGAACCTCTCTGCACCACCTCCAAAGAATGAGCATTCTTCCTAAATAAACCACTCAAAACTGGGCAGTACTCATATAGTCTCAAAGAGTATCTATGCAGCAAAACTTCCTTACTTTTGGCCTCCTTACATAAAGGCAAAATTCCTATTTACCTTCCTAACAACTCATTTATCTGCTTGCTAAATTTATGTTTCTTGTACAAGTGAACATCACTTAGTCCATTCTCTTTTCCCTACACTTTATTTTGCTTTGCATCATACAAATCTATTATTTTACTTCCTTTATATTCAACATTGCTCAACAAGGATGCTTCAAACTGATTGTTTGAAGAGCTTCACTACTCTTGGAATCAGTTTAGCATTGTTGCATGTACTGAGGTACAGCAAAAGACCTTGTTTTGCAAGCCATCCACACAGATCGTTTCACCGGATCAGTACATTGGGATAGTACAAGGGAAAAGCAACAACAGAATGCAGAATATAGTGTTATAATTACAGAGAAAGTACAGCACAGGCAGACAATAAGGTGCAAGGCCAGGACGAGGTAGCCTTTGTCTTTTTTCCTTGCTACAAATCTCCTGTAGACAACAGTGCTGGAAAAGATGCTGGGAAAGGAAATATTAGACTCAGCAAAGTTTATGGCCAGTTGTAGCAAGGTGAACAATCAGTGCTGTTTCTACACACCTGAAAGTGCATTCTAGGAACATAGAGTTAATATCTCTAGTCATCCAACAATACTGTTTGTTGTTAAAATGCCAGTTATCACATGCAAAATTAAAAAGTTAAATCACAATCACGAACCAACTGAGCTGCCAACATGATGAATTTCAATCACCTAATTGTATTATAATTTATAACAGACCATACAATGGAATAGTTCACTTACACCAAAGGGATATACGTTGCTCTGGCCAGAAAACTTCCAATGTAACTTGCAGCTGTTTGTCTTATTACAGCAGGATTATTTGGATCCTGAAGCATCTTCCAAAGATGTTCTAGGAAAGCCTCTGCCAGTCCCTGAAAAATTGCAGTAAGATAACTGTATCAGTATTTTACTCCCAGTGTTATATTCTGATTTAAAGCATTTGAAATCATCTACATCTTTAACACTTATTTGTAGGCCTCCTGCAATAAACTACTTATAACTGTGGAGTGCACAAAATAAAGGTTGACAAGTCAAAACTTTGGAGTTAAGCTGGTGTCTGAACTTTTATTAGCTATTCGTATTTAGAAGTACTACTTATGCAGATAATCTTTCACTTGGAGAAGAAAGGTCATGGGATTCAAAACAGTAAAATCTGTAGAGATTTCATTTTAAGTACCCACTTGAATGGGTCACAAAGACTTTATTCCATAATAATGTTCCAATAATAAATATCATCTCCAATGATATCTTTTCACTGGTAGTGAAAAGCACTTTTGCCCAGATTGGTCCATTTTATATTCTGTACTGTTGGGCACAATAAAGGAGGGTAAAATTTGTTCATTAGTTGCAGTGAGTGGTGGAACATTTACATTACAGACCAGTCTGTGCTATGCAGATATGTTAGTTATCACTGTAGATGGTTAACACTTTAATTAACAGATAATTCTGTACTTAGCATGAAGGAAGATATTTAATTAAATTTCAAAGCACTGATGTGACTAGCAATCTTGGGACAGCCATCTGGAATGACAAATGTAACTGGGGTAAAGAAGAGTGGGGTAAATTATTCCTTGTACATCTCTTTGACAGTTTTTACGTGCAACAGCTTCTAAGTGTGACTTTAAAATTGGCAGTATACATCTGCATAGCCATCATGGAGAGACTGCTTTTTAATTGCATTCCTGGTTTAATAATTGTGACTATGTTTCAAGATGATGCACATAGTATGGGCAATTAAAGGATGTAAATATACAATCTCTACTCTATTATTTACCTATTTAAAAGTTGTGTGTGCTTATTGATATAAAGACAAACATTTAACAGTTAAATATGTAACTATTGTCACAGTCTCATTACATATTTAATTGGACAGTGAAGCAAGGCTACATAGTAACAAGAGTCACATTTTAATTATATGTAAAATTGTAGAATAGTCCATGTCTAATTCTTGCCAAATTTACCTAAACACCCGCCATAAAAACCAATCTGGTGTGGGGTTCAGGGTTTCTTTTAAAACAAAGAATCAGATTTATTATCACTGACATATGACGTGAAATTCATTGTTTTGCAGTAGCAATAAAATTCTGTATCATCTCTTCATTAACCCACGATTTTTAAACCCTAAAATCAATTCATGAATTATCTGACACTCACCAACTTGAAACTGCAGATATAGAACATGAAAAACTGAACATGACAAGAAGCGTGAGTGGGAAGGACCAGTTTATCAAACACCACTAACAAGTCACGGTACAAGTCTTTTGTCCTGGTTATCATCAACTCACCTGCATAAAAAGAAAAGGTTTACATATCCAATTAAACTAAATAATAATGAAAGAAACATCTCACAGCATCCTAGTAGTTAAAGATATTCAACATCTTGAATCCTGTATTGAATTTTAATAATTCATTTGTCTGTAGCAGATGAAAGTATAAAAAATTGCTTTACAAAAGCATAAATAAGAAATCTGAAATAAAACTGGAAAATTTGCTGGAAGTACCTAGGAAATCAGGTGATATCTCCAAAGAAAGAAACAAAGGTAATGGGATTGAGTAGAATCAGCATGATCTTATGAAAAGAAATTTACATTTGTCTAATCCACTGGAGTTCTTTGAGCATAATAGACTGGATAAGGGGAAACCAGTGGATGTTGTGCTTTTGGACTTTGAAAGCTTTTGACAAAATCCTACATAGGAAGTTAGAGGTCAAAGTTGAGGATAATGTACAAACATGGGNNNNAGGAACTGGTTATTGGATTGAATGTTAAAAGGAGGAATAAAAGTCTTTCTCAGGCTGATAACCTGCAACCAGTGGGTAACACAAGAATCAGTGTTCTGACTCCTGCTAGTCATGATCTAAAACCAAAGCTTTTGTTAACCCAAGCATTGATTTTTCCCAACACATAAAAAGTTGAAGGAACTTAGAAGATCAGGCAGTATCTATGGAGGGAAATGGACAATCAATGTTCCAGGTCGAGACCTTTAATCTCGAGTCCAGATGAAGGGTCTTGACCCAAAATGCAGTCCATCCATTTCCATCCATAGATGCTACCTGATGTGCTGATTTCCAGCTTTTCGTGTGTTGCTCCAGATTCCAGCATCTGCAGTCTCCTGCATCTCCATTAATTTTTCCAAATTGTCTTCTGAAGCTCAACTTAAATTCAGCCTTCTTCATAACTGAACCCACCTGCATCTTCACCTGCAACGAAAGCTGTATGACTATCATTACCAATGCCCTCAAATGCCAGGAATGGAAAATCCTGGTGCACATTTACAAATCCCTTTCTGGCTTTGGCTAATCTTATCTCTGGAACCTTCTCCAAACTTTCCATTCTATATTCTGGCCTCTTCTGTGTGTCCCTACAACCCCTTCCCTGAACATCTAATTCTTGGGACCAGTTCTAGATATGGAACATAGAACATTACAGCACAGTACAGGCCCTTCAGCCCACGATGTTGTGTCGACATTTTATCCTGCTCTAAAATCTATCTCACTCTTCCCTCCCACATAGCCCTCTATCACTCATGTCGCCATCTAAGAGTCTCTTAAATGTTCCTAATGTATCAAAAAGACATAACCACTAGAATATCCTGACTAAATCTTTTTGACCATGAATTTGGTCGATTCCACTTTTTTATATGTGCTGCACATTCTGCGTTCTCCTTGGTGAAACATTTGGATCTTTTATGACTTGAAAGGACCTCATAGAATAGCAAGTTATAATTAGTACCATTGACATAGCAAACATCCTTTATGTAGGCCAGCAAAACACACATCAGAACGTCCAATCGTTCAGCCACTGGATGAGCCATCACATCACTATTTGGTAAGACCAAATGAGTTTTCTCATCTTCATCCTGTTGAGAGAAAACTCCAAAGTCAGCAATTAGGGAAGCACAAATGGATAGCATATAATTTTACCCTGTATCCTCCAAAATATTTTCTCAATAAAACAGAAAAGGCTAGAAACACTCAGAATCTGTTGAATGAGAAACAGACTTAACATTTCAGGTTGGAAATCTCTCATTGCATTGATATCCTTGATTTTCATACTTTATATATCAATTATTCAAAAGGACATGCCTTAAAGACACCTTCTGACTTGAAGTAACAATTCTAGGAATGTACTGCAATGAAACAGGCTCTTTGGCCCACCAAGACCTTGTTGCCCATCTACACTAATCCTTTTTGGTTGCATTAGGTCTATATCCTTCAATGCCTTGCCTATTTAAATGCCTGTCTAAATGTCTCCTAAAAAGCGATTGTATCCAATTCCACCACCTCCTTTAGCAGTGTTCCAGATATTAATCACTTATGTAAAAA
>JARFYF010000112.1:17855196-17866042 GCA_030265395.1 Rhina ancylostomus | reverse complement strand
TGAGAAGTGGCAGATGCAGTTCAACCCAGGTAAGTGTGAAGTGGTTCATTTTGGTAGGTCAAATATGATGGCAGAATATAGTATTAATGATAGGACACTTGGCAGTGTGGAGGATCAGAGGGATCTTGGGGTGCTCAAAGCGGCTGCACAGGTTGACTCTGTGATTAAGAAGGCATATGGAGTATTGTCCTTCATCAATTGTAGAATTAAATTTAGGAGCCGAGAGGTAATGTTGCAGCTATATCGGACCCTGGTTAGATCCCACTTGGAGTTCTGTGCTCAGTTCTGGTCGCCTCACTACAGGAAGGATGTGGAAACCATAGAAAGGGTGCAGAGGAGATTTACAAGGATGCTGCCAGGATTGGGGAGCATGGCTTATGAAAGCAGGTTGAGGGAATTTGGCCTTTTCTCCTTGGAGCGACAGAGGATGAGGGGGGAACTGATACAGCTGTGTAAGATGATGAGCGGCATTGATCATGTGGCTGGTCAGAGGCTTTTCCCCAGGGCTGAAATCGTTGCCACAAGAGGACATGGGTTTAGGGTGCTGAGGAGCAGGTATAGAGGAGATGTCAGGGATAAGTTGTTTTACTCAGAGTGGTGAGTGTGTGGAATGGGCTGCCGGCAACAGTGGTAAAGACGGATACAATAGGGTCTTTGAAGAGACTTTTGGATAGGTACGTGGAGCTGAGGAAAATAGAGGGCTATGGGTAAGCCTAGTAATTTCTAAGGTTGGGACATGTTCAGCACAGCTTTGTGGGCTGAAGGGCCTGAATTGTGCCGTAGGTTTTCTATGTTTCTAATGATATGGTGTAACTCCCCTCCAAATTAATGCCAATTAATCTTTCTCAGCTGCCTGTGAGCAGTTGGGGCCACAGTTTAACATTTCATCCGACTCATTCTCTCTCAAGCATTGTAGATGCACTGGTGGTCATTTTCCAACATTCTTCAGACTCTGGGTCATTTCTTAATAATGGGGGCAGTTAGCTAATGTATCTCAACTATTTAAAAAAGGGAGAGAAAATAGGGAATTATAGACGGGTTAGACTGACATTGATGCTGAGGAAAATGACATTAAAGATGCAAAGACAGAGCATTTGGAAAATGGTGAATGGAGTGGCCAAAGTCACCATGGATTTGTGAAAGGTGAATCCTGCTTGATAAATTCACTATAACATTTTGACGATGCATTGGTAGAGTGGATGGAGAAGAACCACCGAATGTGGAGGTTTTGGCCTTTCAAAAGGCTTTCACTAAGGTCCCACAAAGAAATTGATGTGCAAAATTAAAGCATGAGATTGAGGACAATGTACTGACATAGAGAGAGAACTGGTTGAGAGACAGGAAGCAGAATAGGAATAAAAACATCCTTTTCCATTTGGCAAGCAATAACATTCCTTGGACAAAACATCAAATAGCCTGCTACCTTTTCAGAAGAATCTGAAGAATGTTAAGTCATTTTAATTCAAGTCTAAAGTTCCTTAGAAACATCAACAAATAGTAATTCAGAATTTCATTATGAGCTTCTTACATCTAGTTTTAGGAATTTTTCTATCACCAGTTCCAAAATCTCCAGGCGCAACACTGGGAAATATACTGTGATCCTCAGCAAATTGTGCACATAACATTCCTGAAAAAAAAGATAAAAAACATATTTATGGCCCATTTAAACTTCATACCAAATTAGCTTCTTAATATCATAGTAAAGGAATTAATAACTAACAAAACTATAATCCATCAGTTTAAAACACTTGATGATAATTGTCCAGCTAACTGAAAGTAAATGGAATTTTTTTTGTTAATTTTGGTTATCTTCTGACAAAAAGCAGGCAGATTAATTTTAATATCACAGAAAAAACGCTATGACACGTGGAAGAGTACAACAAAATTAATTTGCTAGTTCTGTGAAAATATCTCTACTTGAAAAATGAAACTGATTAGCATAATGGATTCAAAATCGAATATCAATACTGTTTAATGCCAAAATTTAATTTTTCTGCAAAATTAGCACCATCAAGCCATTAAACAACTTCATCACATATCTAATGGACATAAAATTACTCTACTATTACATGTTTTATTATTGCTACTGTTATCATAATTCAAAATTTTTTTAAAAATTCTCAATTTCAGGATTTATATTTGTTGGTACCTCTTTATCATCCCAATTACTTAGTTGAAATCTGCCAAAAATCTTTTATTGTGAACTGATCAGAAACTGCAAATTAAAACAAAGGCTTTGCATTGATACACACTGAGGGGAGTGGGAGAAATGAAACAAAATGCAAGACAATCCAACTCCAAGAGCTTCTAATCTAATTCTTCCTGCAATTTGGCCAGATGCACAGGCAAACAGGACAAGCTTAGATGGGCATCTTGGTCAGCATGGATGAGTTGGGCTGAAGGGCCTGTTTCTGTGCTGTATGACTCTATGACATTTAAGGGAGAATAATTCCACACAAGTACAAAGGCAGCAAAACGACCAGAAGCTTCTAGTTTCCTTCCACCATTAAAGACATTTATTCTCTTCATAAAACACATGAATTCTCACTATTTCCAACCATCCAGGTGAAGAGGATTGTTGCATGGTTGGAAAGATGCAATAAAAATATTAATTACCAACAGGTAACAAACTAATCACAAAAGCTAGTTATAATTAATTGATAGCCTCACTAAATAACATACATTTATAATTGTACTTATTTTCTGGAATTAAATTATAAAAGTAAACTTACGTACCAGGGTTCTGGCTGATTTGTTAACAAATGGAAATTTTTCAGCTAGTATTGGCATCAAAAACTGTGGTGTTCTGCCGAAAGTGAAAGTAGTAGTTTTGGTTCAATGTGGAAATTGTAGAAATGAAGAGATCCCACAAAAACAACAACAGGCATCTGTTCAGTACCTTTAATATAGGAAAACATCACAAGGCACACCACAAGACTCAAAAAGATAAAAATTTATCAATGGATTGGATACCAAAGAGCGATTTGTTTTGTTTATTTTTTGCTTCATTTTCCCTAATTTATCAGGCATTACTTAAACCCTTATGCTTAAAGGCATCATTCTTTGAAGCAAGATCAAACAGGAAGGATTAAACAATAGGGACAGAAGACTAAATGGAGCTCTCTCCTATGCTGGCCGAAAAGCAGTCAACTGAAACAATGAACAATTCCACATCAACTTATTTTTACTTAAAATGCACGAATAAACAATAAGTAATTTTCACAGGGAGTACAACTGATCGCTTTTCCAATGTTATTCCATTATGAAACACAATTAACATTTTAAATGTAGGCATACTGTTTCAGCTAGGGCATTCAAACTTGCTCATCCAGAGAGTGTGAGAGAATACATTTGCATATGAAACGCCTCTTGCCCTGCTTCTTTCCAAATGGAGATGAGATTGTTGGATGTCGGTTTGGCCCAACTGTCTTAATACAAAGCTAGAACTCTTAAAGGAACTCCCCATATTTTAAGGCGGAAGTCAACAAAATAGTTACGGCCTGGCTGTACAAATGGAGTGAAACACTCATGGAGTTGCAAAGGAGCCATCTTCCCATTAAATGTTTAAAATTGTATATATTGACGTGGTCTACCAATTAATATTCTATTCTCTTAATGTGATTTCAGCCTTTTGTAGGATAAAGGACAAGAAAAAATATTAATATTACTTTATTTTAAAATTATGAAAATGCGATGTATAAGATGAAGGCTAATGTTTTGGAGCCCCTATGAAAAGTGTAAGCAATGGCGGAATCTGGATAGACCAATTTTTTAAAAATGTGGTTGTACTATTAAAGCTAGACTACAGCTAACATGTTAACATTTTAGCCGTTTTCACTCTGTTAAAAGATAATATATAAGCAACATAAAATTTACATGCCAATGAGTAGAGAAAATATGGTATGACCCCGCCATCTACTGGTGGTGTACTGCGAAATCCTTGAACTCTAAACTGCAGAAACAAATCCCAAGTTGAGTCAATGCACTCACTTTCACTAATTATTTGGTTATTAACATACCTAAGGAATATCTAACTACAGTAACTACACAGAAAACTTGTGCTATAAAATAAACTCAATTGTCTTAAGCATCAATCTATATAATTGGATCAAACTATTTAGTTGATCCAACAGATTCTTGCATTGTGAAGTACAATGTAGCTTTGAGAGCTAGCCCCAATAAGATGAATCCAAATACAGAAATTTTGAATTGAAAATATTCAGCATAGGTAAAATCCATATTGTTACACTAAGCGTGATTAGCACAGCAACAAAATACTACCCTAATACTACACAAAAAGTATAAATTAAAAACAATCTGAATAATGGATCCTAAAGTGATTGTTATGCACTACTAATCTGAGCAACAATCTCTATTAGAACTACCTGCATTCAATGAATGCTCCAACTTTGTTCACTGACCTATGCTAAGTTAGCCAGTCTCACCCTCAATGACTCATCAGGTTGCTAATACTTCACCAGCATTTACATTCTGAGCCAATCCACTGTCTCAATAATGCTGAAAGGAAAAATTAATCTGCTTCAGCTAGTGCAGTCTCAGCAGGACTGGGAAGTTATAAATTCTGATAAACAATGCAAAGCATTAGAGCTGTAAAATCAAAGACCTCTCAAGAGATTTTTATCCAAAAAATCCCATCATTATTTTTTCCTAAACCAATTAGTTATAAAATTAAGTTTTAAAAATGATGATTATTTATTTTCCTGTAAATATATTTTAAAATAGTTGAATAATGATAATGTTACAAGAAAAAATTAAACAAAATCAGCAATGAGATCACAAGACCAAAAAATACCCTTGTTCCAGCTAATGACAGATCTTATTCTCAACTGAAGAGAAATATAGAGAATCTACAATTACTTCAATGTTGCTTCATTAAACTCAAAGCAAATATATTAATCAGCGAAGAAAACAATTTTTCATTGTCTATCCTCACTGAGGGATATTCATGCTCCTTCAAACTTTGCTCCACTTTACTCACTGAAGATACAAATTAACTAAATAGCAATACTTACGAGGGAACGTATTTTGCTATTATCTGCAAAGCTCGATGGCAGACGTCAAAATTTTGGGGAAGATCTGCAAAGTGAAAATAAGTTAAGAATTTTTTTTCAGAGCTAATAAGGCATGGCATATTTATGCTTTTGCAGCACAGGAAAATGATTAAAACTGCTTCACAATACTTTTGAAAATTAATGCAATACATCACATTTGTTGAAAACATAGGAAATATTTAGCACAAGCAAAAGGTGAAAAAGGTTCAAAGGTTGGTCCATAATCACAACCCTACCATTCTGAACATCTACATTCAGCAGAACTAAAGAGATCCAATATTTCTCCCCAAGGCAAGGTAGCAACAAAAAAGTGTCCCGGTTCTTGTATCTGCTGGTTTTGATAATTCAGTATGTTGTGAGAACTGCAAAGATATTTCTCAAGAAAACTTAAAAAGTAATTTTTGATCTAAAGTTTACTAGATAAAAGTTCCTAATATCTTTGTTCTGCTGAGTAATAAGATTAATTATGTTGCCAATAACAAACTGCTGGTGAAACTCAGTGGGTCTGTGGGGGGAAAGGAATTGGCAATGTTTTGGGTCCAGACCCCACATCACATCTGAGAGTGGAGGGAAGATAGCCGGTACAAAGAAAGGGAGAGGGCCAGTAGGTGGACCAAGGAGGGATGAAGGATGTTGGTAGATGGAGGCATGTGGGGAAAGGGGAGATGTGCAGCTGGGGGAAAGATGTGGATGGGGGATAGATGGAAGCAGACAAGGTAAAAAAAAAGCCAGATGGAGCCAGGGAGAGGGGGATAAGCAGAGACACAAAGGCTGCCAGTGCTGGAAATGTAGGAAGGTGATTAATGGGAACCAGAGGAGAGATAAAAGGGAGATAAAGAGGGAGGGACGTGGACCAGGAAGTCACGCAGGGAGTGGTCCTTGCGGAAGGCAGAAAGGGGTGGGGAAGGTAAGACGCAGCTTGTGATGTGATCCCATTGCTGCTAGCAAAACTGACAAAGGATATTGTGCTGAATGCGGAGACTAGTAGAGTGAAAGGTGAGAACTAGGGGAACTCTCATCTCTGTTGCTTTGTTAATTATGTTGCTCCCTGTTCCAATATTCAGTCGTGTATTAGGCAGCAAAAAAATCCAGTGGAAGAGATAAGAACCATAAATGGCATTGAGTCTATAAGCATGAACATAAAGCTTAAAGTAGCAAATTAAAAAAAAGCACGCACTCCTAAATAGTACAACTGAAACAAATTAACTTAGGAATGAATGACAGATACAAGATATTTAACCTTGAGTACCAAAGAACCATTAATGAAATTTGTGATACATTGACAATCGTTATGAGTGAGCCATATATGGAAAGTGATCCTGGTAGATTACTAAAAGTACTCCTACTTCCAAAAGCTGCAGTAATATAAAAAAAAAGACATCACACACATACCCATTTCCCAGTGAAAAGCAGCCGAGAGAAATGAAAGATTCTTACTGATGAACGTAATCTAAATGGACTACTGAATACTTTACAACACCATGTACCTGGGCTTCAGAAGAACATCAAGTCTGTCCATTAAAGATTTCTCCCAAAGCTTAAAGCCTAGGAGATTCACGGTAAATCTGCATTTGGATAAGGGCTCAAAGATGATGAAAGAAACCTTTTTAAAAATGAGGTTCAGTTGGAAAAAGGGGAATTTTAAGTGCACAAGGCATCAGTCTTGGAATCCCTACAATTGATAACTGACATCACAGATGATTCAAAATGAAAAAGGTCTGCTGAATCAGAGACAAAACAGAAAATACAAAATCAATTGGGCAAAATTTATTTGGACAGAAAATAACAAATAAAATTATCAAAACAATGCATTGAAGTGCAAGTTACTGCAGATAGGAACTATACAGAGAATATTGTTAATAAAATTCAGACAATGTGGCTTCATTTGTTTGGTTTATTCTTTTTGATTTAGATATCAGTTTAAATTTTCAGGGAATATATTTGCTCATTACAGAAACCGTTAAACAATGATTTCTGTCTTCATTGTTCAAGCAGCATACTTTAGCATGCTTAGAGTGCTTAAAAAAAACTTACTTTCATCTTCATCCTCAGAGTCTGAGATATCCACACCATTTTCTTGGATAATGATTCTCCCTGTAAGTATTAAAAAGAATTAATATTTAAATTATCGGGGTATGAAGATGATGAGTTTACTATCAGTTGCAAAGTGACCCAGTTGTACTACTTTCCACCAGATGCCTCCTTTTTCAAAATAAAAGTTACCCTTCAGCACATCCAGTGCTGTCATCAGTCTCTCCCATCTATCACGTGACAACATCCTTCCTCAAACTCCCAAAAAACAAATCTCATCCAACCATTTTTCAAATGCTGCTCTCGCCTTTCATTTACCTCCCCAATTCTGTGTGCACCTGGCAAAAAGCACATGCTTAGAGAATGAAACAAAGCCACATGACCAAGTGACAATGGCTTATGCAGACTCAAAACATACAATTTCATGACTTCCACTCCTTCAAATGTGCTACTCCAGTGAAGCATGAGATCACAAACATTAGGTATCAATGTTCAGAACTTGGGTTGATCCTTCTTACTATCTGCTTCCAATCCATAATGTACTGGACTGCAACTCTCTTTGTCACACACATTAAGTGTCACTGTCCATGCATTGATTCCCACTTCAGAAAATCTGCTCTACTTAAATCAAAGATAAATTTCAATCCCACTGTGTCTGCATGCCACTAAGTTCAGAATCAACACTAATTTTTCAAAGTGATGGCTAAAGTAAATGCCACTGCATGTTCAGCAGTGGGAAATAATCTATAAGGAAGTAAATTAAGAGTAAAAAAAATTTGTAAATTGCAAATGTATACAAAAGCAAGCCTATCAATTGTTACAAACCAGCAACAAAAGAAACACACCGAGTATCAGTGTTAAAAACTATTTTATTAATAAGAAAATTAATAACTACTTATGATAATAAGAAAAATAAAAATAAAAATGTTTGATTGTTAGAAGTAAAAGTGTTAGATCTTAAACATTAACCCTATAAACTAAACTTGTAGTGTGTGCGCGTGGCAAATTCCTAAACTCCACTTCCAGGAATAGTTCTTAAAGTTCAGTTCAGCAAGCCATAAGGTGAAACATGAGCAAAGGCTTCTTCAACAACCACCGCTGACTGAAGACAAAACGTAAATGTAGAGAGACAAAAGAGAGATATTACGAAATCCAAATGTTCCCCAATGGAACCCACACGACACCTCCGTGTCTATTCAGCAGTGACTACTCCATCACATCTGCCTCACCCTGAAAGGCACTCAAATCGTGGTCGTCCACACAAATACCCATTTCCTTTTACAGGTCAACAACAAAGTGAACTCCCCTGCTTTGTTCCGAAGTATCTGCCACCCCAAAAAGCATCCGAGACGTGGCTGTCCACACAAATACCTGTTTCCCTCCACAGGTTAACGACAAAGTGGACTTCACCAGATTACTCCAAAAATCTATACGTGGATTATAGCGACAGGCACAGTTACTGTTTTTCATCCATCGATAGAGACTAGCAGGCTGATGTCTCTCTCTCTCTTCTTCAGACTGACTCCAGCTGACCACTACAAAACGTCATTATGTCTTTTATCTTCTGTTGTCATAACCACGCTACACACACACACACACACACACACACACAGACACCACTATGATCTATCTTAAAGGGACATTCACTAATAGTAACAACATAAAATGAATACACCCTGAGTTGTGGTGTAATATTACAATGGACAGAGCACAGTTAGAATGAAAAGCAAGAAACACACAAGGTCATTTCTGAATACTTAGCTAGGTAGAATTCATTTTAATCACTTGGAAGAAAAGAAAGATTAAAGTCTGAGTCTAACATATTCCATTTTCCTGATAATTTAAACCAATGGGAAAGATGACACCATACCCAAAAGTGAATCAAAACCTCGGGGAAAGAAAGTAGTAGAGAAAGTGGAAGCTGAACAGCTGATTTGCCTTTGTGTTTGTAAATTAATTAACAAGTTACCACATCTTAATTCCATGGCAAAACTGATAGCTTATTCATCAAGACCACATAAAATGGGCGGTATGATGTTAGTCCTTGATCAAGCTTGGGCAACAATCCATGGTTCTGATCATAACAGATACGTGCAAGTTTATGGAAGGAAAGTCAGAACAAGAATGATTTTAAGGTTAAAGATGAGCTATGTGGAAGAATGTGATGAATGTTAGTCCTCAACAGGGAAAGATCAGAACTTTATTGAATTAATTATTAATTTACTTAAAAATAGGATTCACACATCAAGTATTAAATACTAGAAATAAAATTGAAACTTTAAACTGAAGAACTTCTTCACATAAAAAAGGTGACAGAAACCAGCCATGTCTTGCAAACCGGATTAAAAAGAGACACCAACTTTAGAATGCTCAAATACGCAGCTGTATGAATAAATGCTGTACAGCTGTTGCTGGAATGTTGAAAGGATGAAGTGAGTAAGTGGTCTTCTTTCATTCATGACCCAGGAGTCAATATAATAAATTTCATTCCCAATGTGGCAACTGGTGGGTTTAAACAGAACAGCAAGCACAGTATGTTTCAAAGCTTGAATAAATGCCCTGTCCAACAACAAACTGCAAATCCTATCTACCTTTTAGCTAAGATTGTTCTTTGCTCAAATTGTTTTCTGCTGTCCACTCTGAAATTCAGCATCTTCGGTCACAATAATCTTTCCTCAGTCTGCATCACAGACAAACAAGTTGCACCACAGCAAGGACAAGCACCGAAATGAAGCAGGGGACAGGATACTTTTGCCTGGATTTTTCTTGGAATATGTCAGGGTGGTTTTGGCCCAGCTCAGTGTTCTCCATGAAATGAAACGATAGCAGTTAACTTTTTCTAGCTGTCACTTGAGACTTCAGTTACACCCTACTTAAAAAGCTGGCAAAGAAACTCAAATATGTTCGTTTGAGCAATCCTGCTGAAGTGTTGATAGCCCTGTGCTGCATTCCAATTTAAATTGATAACCAATACTTTTGTGCAAGTGTACAACTAACCTGCATATATAAAAAAGTTTCATGCCATGATCAGGTATGCATACTTCTGTGGCCAAGCAGCTTCTCAGAACAGGGACGTAGAAGACTAGCCAAACTGACCTCAGACCAGCAAAAGATCCAAACCCACAAAACTAGCTGGGTCAGACACTCAATCTGAGCTCACAGGTTGGTGATACTACACCAAGAATAGATGCTCCTGGCAACATGCAGGTTCATTGATTAGTGACTGAATATTTTAAAAAGAGTCCACCTGGGAAACGTGAAACAATAAGCAGACAGAATGAACCCTAGGTTTCTTGTCCCTACCTTATTCAGAGTGAGCGAGCACACATTTGTGTGTGCTTATGCACATATATTAGTCTTATTAACCACAGCACAGGGCAAAGGAAATAGGATTCTCCTGCCTAATAACCATCTGGTGAGCTTGACTAGGCCTACTTATAGATGCCAAGTGAAAATGCGACTAGACATAACACAAGTTGCCTGCTAACATTACTCATCTGTAGTAATGACAAGCAGATTGATATAACAGGAACATTTTCAATGAGGCAGAGAAAACCAGAGGAGATTTAATAGTTTTTTTAAAATATCATTAAGGGATCTGATGGGTTGAATAAGATTGAATATGTTGTAAGCTGCTCTCTGCAAATCTACTCATTACTTTTACTATAATCTTTCTACACATTTAAATTTAAATTCTATTTCACTAACTATCCTGCAATGTACTTCCCTGTAGCTGTGACACT
>JARFYF010000112.1:17791910-17804251 GCA_030265395.1 Rhina ancylostomus | reverse complement strand
ATGTCATTTGCAACATTCTAGTACTCCACACTCAAAGATAAATGTTTAGAATAAAGTACAAGATAAAAATGTTGGAGGAATGGCAGGCTAGAAAATGAAAGTTGAAGTATGAAGACAAAATCATCCAAACAACAAATTCATAAAGAATAATTTCAAACGTACCTGGGGCAACTTTACTTCAATAGTGCGGATAGCAGCCGTTACATTTTCCACTACCTCCTCCAACTTCATCCCAGTGTGAGCTACCTGGGAAGCACTAACAGGAAAAGAAGAAAATCCACCAAATGCACATATTCAATCAAAGGCAACAACTAATGCATTCAGCTAGAAAATGAAAAGGAAAAAAACTGCAGATATTGGAAATCAGAAACAAAGACAAAAAATGATAGAAACACTCAGCAGACTAGGTAGCAGCTATAGAGACATTTCAGGTCAATGACCCTTTGCCGGAGATGGAAATGCAGAAAACAAGTTAGTTTTATGTTGCAGAGAGTGTGGGGGAGGGATGGAGAGGACAAATGGAATCTTTCTGACAGGCTAAGAACAGGGTTTCTGTGAAAATAAGGTGTAGATGTCATTTGGTTGATGCATTGATGGGAGTAGTTGAGAGTGAGAGAATGAATAAAAGTTTTGAGCAGAGGATAATTGGAGAGCAAGAAACAAATGTTGCAAAGTGCAGAGCTGTGGGACATGTTCACGTCAGGGTGTGCTAATGGAGAGAATAAAACTGAGCCAGTATCACAGATTGTGAGAGTCCGCAGACTTGGAAATAATATTTATTGCTATTCGATTGCCCAAGATGGAGACAAGGAGAACCGAATTGAGTTCTGTACGAGTGCAGGAAACAGCAGCATCAATACAATTGTTGATGTTATCAGAAAAGTTGAGGGAAAGAACGCAAGTAGGACTGAAAGAAAGACTGTTCCACTTATCCTACTAAGAGACAGGCATAGACTAGGAAACATCAATGGGAAGGAAAAAGAGAGCAAGGACATTACCTCATATGAACACATTCAACATGATGTGATATTGGTTCAGTTTTTCTCTCTCTCTTTCCAGGCAGTCTAACGTACTGGGCATGTCCCACAACCCGGCACTTCACCACTTTAACGTTCCTTTGTTTTGTGTTCCCACTGTCCAACTGCTGTCAGTCCATTGTCCCTCTCTCTCTCCAGCAGCCCTCTTTAACCGATCAGCTGATAATCCCTACAATTGACCGCCGTGACAACCCTGGGCTCACCATATCAAATATTCCATTTGTCCTTCCCATCTTTACATTCTCTGAGACTTAAAACCAACACGTTTTCTCTCTTCCTGGTTCTGACAAAAACTTGAGCTGAAACATTAACTGTTTCTCTTTCCACAGGTGTTGCCTGACCTGCAGTGTTTTTAGCATTTTCCATTCTTTAAGTCCCCATCTGTGAAGCACACCCAAGTCTTATTCAGTACCTAAAAATTCATTCCTCCCTACAGTGTTATGAAAAAAATCCACCCTTCCATGTTAGTTTTTCCAATTTAAGATTATAATCTTAATATTTTTGACTGTTGTGTAGACCATGCACTGAATAGAAGATCGGGATCACTATTTTGTTTACCGATGATTAGGGGAAATGGAACTGGGATTCAACCATGGTCTTGAAGTGATGGCGAGAAAAGATACCAAATTTTGGGAACACCCAACACCTTTGAGGTATAGATGCGTGCACCTTCTAGACCAAGTTGGATGGGATTCTAATGCAAAATAAATGTGACAATTGGAAATTAGGTACATCTAATTTGTCCATAGCAAATATCGAATTGCGCATGACAGTCTGTAACTCCAAAAAAAATTTGGATTTCTACAAATACATTCATTCTTTCACCAATCTCATTCAGAACTGTTTTGTAACTGAAAAAGAATTAACAATTTTGCAAGCTTAGGCCAGAAGACAGATTCTCTCAAATACTGAAAACACATGATGTAGACACAAGCCCTAATACTCACTAACAGCTGCCCTTGTTGTTGACTGTTAGGATTGTACCCTGGATTATTTTATTCAGTTCTTTTGCAAAGTTCTTTGAAGACAGTTTAACTGACAGAGGTGCTCTGAAAACAGAGAACAAAATCAAAATAAGTCCACGCTAACAACATTGGCTTGACACAATATATTGTTCAATTTAATTGCAGTTGTGAGCTTCTAAGTAGTCCTGGACATCAAGATACCTATAGAATTTCAAACTAGATAACATAATTAATTTTATAATAATGCAGTTTTGTCTATTTAATGACACACAATGTGCACGTAATAAAAATAGTGATAAAACACAGATTTACTTTGCGGATCATATAAATTAAGGGACAGGAACCCCTAGAGATTCCTCACAAGACAATTTAACTGAAGTGCCCACATAACCAAAATTGTAACAATCAACTACCCAAAGGAACACAATCATCAGTATCAGAGTGCAACCTCTGTTACATATAGCTCATTCAACATGGAGTCGAGAAGAGAGTTGATCCTCACTCCAGAGATGCAGGTGCATAACCTAGATTCACAATTGTGAGGAAATATGCAAGGGTCACTTTCATTCTGGTGAGAAGTTATTGTCCAACCTACCCATAATACGAAAAAATCCCAAAGTGCAATTCAAGGAAGTGCAGAGCTGTTCTTGCAGTATCCTGGTCAACATTTATCCTTCAACCAATATTTATCTCAACATTGTTGTGAAACTTGTGTATGCAAATTGATCACCTCATTTCCCTAAATTATAACAGCCATTATATATCAAAACCCAATGGTTGGAAAGAGCTTAGAGAGGGAAGGGCCCAATATATCTATGAACACTCTTTTTTAAATAGATACAAAACTTTAAACTTGTTGGTGCAGCAAACAGAACTCAGCTCTTGGCCTCATTACAAGTCTGAAAGTACTCCCTATTGGGAATGGCAACATACAACTTTAATGATTATTTCTGCATCTCAGTGCTGAAACTGTTGCCCAATTCATCCACTTCATTATTCAAAAATGGTATATTTACAGAGGGCCACTGTTTGAATGAGGATAAGCAACTGCAACTTGGAAATAAATGAAATAGCTTAGTATTTATTTTATATAGCAATCAAAGGATTACTGAAGGCTCAAAATACAATGAGATCAATACCTGGGGCTATGGTTAAAATAATAAGAAATCATGGCAAGTTTACATAACTTACCTTTTAGATTTGTAAAAATGTTTCCCCACGTGAGAAGGTAAAAGTCGTCTGATTCGATCATCTGCCAGGAACAAATCAAATCTTCTCAACAAGCGACGCTTTGCTTCAAATGGTTTGTATTCTTTCTTCAGTACGTTATATGGAATGACCTAACACAATAAAATGTAGGTTAACATTACACCAATTTGCCACTTAAGGTATTACTCAATCATATTCTAGTTAAAACATAACTTTTATTGCTTTTCTGGATACCTAACCTAGAAATGGAAGACTAGGCCTCCGCAATGTACAAGCTTATTAAACCTTTTAGGTTCTTTGCTCCAACCTTTATTGCTGCAATAAATTTTCTTTACTTTACAATATTACAAACTGAATGAAAACAATCAAGAACCAGTACACATACATGTAAGAATCAATGCAAAAAAAATTAAACACAATAAAGTCTTAAAAGGACCATGAAAGTTAAACAACAATTATAACACAAACAAAAAGGAATTGGACAAATTCAGCACCACTTGTTATTTCTGACATAAATTAACTTTCATACCAATGTAATAACGTGCTTGAAATTAATTTACACAATTATAGGAGAATATAATTTCCAAAGAAAATAGAAATACACTAGAACAAACCAGTCTCTCCAACGAGAACATTTCATTAATTATCCTCGACTATGGAAAATTATTGATCCCTATAATTTTAAACATTTTATTCCTCTGATGGCTTTTATCGCTGCAACTTCTTTTTTAATCCAACGGTACACACTAACCCTAGGAAATTTCAGAAGCGGTCAATGGGACATATCCGAAGTCAACTTGAAGAGAGAAAAAAATTAGACTATATATCAAGCTATTTCGCCAGTCCTTGGTTATTATGCAGAATTAGGCCTTTTGTCAATCCTGGGCATGGTTCCATGCACTCAAGTGAATGCATGGGAAGGATGGGGCACAGAAGGCATTATGTCAATTTATAATACATCCCTTTCCCACACTTTAAAAATCCCCACAAAGGGTTTAAAAAAGTGATGGAGGTGATATCCTACTAATTTGATGCTCATGAGCTGTTCTATCAGTCACCACCATGACAATTAAGCAAGTTACAAGATTTCGAAGAATACTACAGGGAAACACACACATCAATAAAGAACAATATTAAAAGAAATCTTCACAGATAATTTCACTTCTAAGAGGCAACCTGAAGTAGTATGTTATTAGTTGCCCAGCTTTGACACCTACCTCTGTAATATTCTTAATCTGATGCTTATCGAGAAGATTTTTATAGAATTTCTGAGTCTGATCAGCAGTCATGTTTGGTTCATCTTTAGTGAAGAGACAAATTTCCTTCGTCTCTGATCGAATTTTATGAGGCAGAGTTCTGCAAAAAAAAAGAAATAAAAAGTTCAAAATTATTCACAAAATATTGCTACCCATGGTTTCTTGTTCAAAGCAGTTACATAACACTAAGTAATAAAACTGAAAATTAAATCATGCAGTTTACTACAGCTTCTTACCTAACATATTTTATATATATTGTGATCCTCAGTTTGTAAATTTAGATACTGCCACCCATTAATGCACATTCCCAATATCAAATATTTTAATTAGATAATTAAAGTGAAAACTTCAAGGGATATTACAGCCACATTAACAACGGGGTGAAGATAGAAAAGTAGTAAGAGCACTCACCATTTTATGGTGAATAACGAGTCGCAAACAGGCTCCATTTATAGAACTACTTGTTCATTAGAATGAAGCTTTTTTCTTAAAATAATCTTCTGTAATTACTTCTAAAATTAATTTGTGATAATTTGATCGAGTTACTTTAGAGGAAGGAATATTCCTAAAACAAATTTTGGAAGAAATCCCTGGGTAAGCTGCACACCAGGGCAATCACTGAAGTTAAGTGGTCAATTTTTAAATAAGGAGAGTGGTGACTGCTGTTGACTCAAAGCTAGGTGCAAATTCTGGACCAACATTACAACACTTCGAACTTAATTTATTTGTATGACTAATGTTGTCCAAACAGGGACTAAAGAGATGAATTCCAAAGGTGTGGCAAAAGTGGCTAGCCTTGACATCAAGGCAGCATTTGACCAAGTGTGTGCCCCCGGTAAAACTGAAGTCAATGGACATAAAAGGGAATATACTTCAGCCATGTTTGGGACAAAGGAAGATGGTTGTCCTAATTGAAGGTTAATCATACCAGCCACAAGACATCAATGCAGAAATTCCTCACGGCAGTGTATTAGCCCCAACTATCTTCAGCTGCTTCATCAATAACCTCATTTCATCACAATGTCAGAAGTGCAAATGTTCACTGATGATTGCATAATGTTCAATTCCATTCACAACTCCTCAGAAGATGAAGTAACCGATGCTTGCATGCAGCAACACCCAGATAACATTTAGGCACAGGCTGATAAGGGGCAAGTAACCACAGAAGTGCATAGTGATGACCATTTCCAACGAGAAAATCTAACCACCTCCCCTTGACATTCAGTGGCATCATCACTCCCGAGACCCCTATTAAAATCAGCCGCATGTGGTCACCATTGACACTCAACAGGACCAGCCACATAAACACTATGATTATGTGCAGGTCACAGGCTGGTTTAAGAAGTTGGTGGCAAAAGGCTCACCTCCTGACATTCCAAGATCTTTCCACCATCTACAAAGCACATGTTGGAATACTTCCCACTTGCTCAGATGAGTGCAGCACTAATAATTCTCAAGAAGCTGAACACCATCCAGGGAAAAGCAACTTGCTTAACAGGCACCCAATTAAACTGCCCAAGCATTCACTCCCTCCACCACTGGCACATAGTGGCTGCAGTACGTACCATCTACAAAAATGTACTGCAGTTCCTTAGCGAGATTTCTGTATTAGCAACTCACAAACTTCCAATCTTTATCAATAAGAAGAATAGGGGCAGCAGATGCATGGGAACACCATGATGGGAAGGTTCCCCTCAAGTCATGCATCATTCTGACTTGGAAATATATCACTGGCCCTTCATCACTGATGCATCTAAATCCTACAACTCCCACCCCAGAAACACCATTGCCTTTGCTTTCAGAAGAACTGCAGCAGTTCAAGAGGTGGCTCACCACCATCTTTTCTAGAGCACTTAGGGACGGGCAATAGATGCTGGCCTTGCCAGCTAGCTCAGATCCTGAAAATAAAAATATCTTGAGCCATTTAGTTACAGAATTAACATCTATTCACAACAAACAGAAATTCTAACTTTTTTTGGCAACAAGCAACTTTACATCTACTGGGTTAAAATGGCGTAACTAAAGATAGGCCACTATTGAATTAGCAATCAGAACCCCTCTGATACAAGCCCCTTTTCAATCATGGCACAAGATGTAGTATTGGAGTTTGGAGGTAACCACTTCATAGATTAAAAATCACATTTTAGTACTTGTGGCACAAAATACAGTGTAGAGGGTTTACACCAATCTACATTAACTAGTCTACAACCATCTTCACTCTTGAGATTGTGTGCACATCTAGAGGACTTTAATAGTCTGTATGCTTTCCTTCCCTACTTCCCTAAAACAGTAGCATCCTATTAGGCTCCAGTAACTGAATCACCTTTTGTTCTGCTCAATCTCATCTCCATACCCCATCCTTTCTGCTCTCTAACTTCTCATTAACACAGAACACAGCTTGAAGCAACATAATGTTTTCTTTAAGATGTAAACCAAAAGAAAATAACTACATCTAAGACATTGGAAATACCTAAATCAAACAAACTGTTTGCTTTGTCAAAATAGGAATCATCTGGGCTTATTTTCAGTGTTACATACAATTCTTGATGGACGAAGTTAAGGGGTTGCACTTACTGTTCACAACTTATATTAATGACTTTGACTTCAGGAATCAAAAATTTTCAAGTATTTTTACATCAAATTTGGTGTTGATGGGGAGAGGTGGATGTGAATTGTACATGACCAGAAAATATTGCAATACAATATCAATATATTTGTTGAACAGGCATTTAAATTGGTAACTAAATTTCAACATAGGTACATGAGGGGTTTTGGGCCCAATCAGACTCAATCTGACCTGTCACCCACATTTGGCCACCTAGCAAATCCCACAGTCACACTTACCTGCTGCGGCAGTCACTTGAGAGACCACGAAGGAGACCTCCACTATGTTGCCCTTCCATTAAGCAGAACTGACTGTTAGTGGCAACTAGACTTCAGGCTGCAGAACCTGAGGTGCCAGCCCCCAGCACCACCCTGATGGCTTTTGATGGCACAATATTGTCAAAAGCATCTCTCACTGCTTTAAATGCCTCGAACATTCAGAGACATTTTACAAAAGGTTACATTGATTAATGTAATGAAAAACAGATTAAAACATTACTAAGTAATATCAAAAAAAAGTAAACAAAACTTTAGCTAAATGTTGTTGTAATGGGCTCCAGCAGCAGAAATGAGTCCAGGGAAAGAGCAGGAGGGTAAATACAATGGCATCTGACCTCCAGCATGTTCCATCCCTTTGTGCTGCTCTGTGCAGATGCAAAAGCTAAAGAGACTCTGAACAGTGGAGGGTGTTGGTTCCCTCCAGAACCACTGCTCGCAATGACGCACAATCCAGCCAATAGGTTTTAGTAAAAACACAGACTACACAGTACTTGAAAAATAGGAAAGCTAAGTGAGCTAGGGAACAAAGGAATTGCTCAAGTACAAGTTAAAATAGTTACAGAAGTTGAAATACAGGTCAACAATTGTAAAATAAAGCAAAGCAGATACAGGCTTCAGATACAGGGTTAAGTAGAGGTGGTGTCCTAAGGATGCACTGAACCTTGGTTTGACCACACTTTGGAAGTATAATCAGCAGACTAAACCAACATAGAGGCACTGAAGAGGATACAAAAACAGGTCAACAAAGAGAAAATCAGAACTTTGAAGTTATGGAAAGATAAAGGCTGGATCTCTTAAAAAGCTGAAATAAAGCCTAATAGAGATCTTTAAAATTAGGAAAAGTTATGCCAGACATTAGTGTGGATGAATGATCCTAGTGGGTTTCAACAGAGGGTAGCAACTCAAGAATAGGGAGTTGAGAATTTTCCTTATACCCAAAAGTGCTAAAATTATGAAATTTGCGACCACAGGAATAGTTGCAGTTGATAGATTAGTAGCATTAGAAGAGAAGACAATCATATGAAGTAGAGGGCAATGCTGAGAGTTACTGAGAAATAACGAGAACAGCATACTTACAGTATAATGACCTGTTTCTACACAGTATATTCAATGTAAAATGATTTTTTAAAAAAGGCCTTATTTTGCTGCATCCTATGTATTCCAAAATATTCCAAATATGTTCTGTTAAAAGTGCAACAATGAAGGAGGCAAGAGCTATTCTGTAATATTTTGAAATAAACTAAATATCAAGATTTTGAACAAACACCACATTAAAACAATCTTCTTCAAATCAAGGAAAATGTGGCATCCTATCGTGCTTCAATCTTCACACACAGAAGAGCAAAGGAGTCTCTTTTGGTTTACTTACATTTTTATTGTTTGCTCCCGTTTTGGAATCTTCCACACTGTGACTTTTAGCAGTATAGCCTCATCTTCGTTCAAAAATAGCTTTGCATCAATTTTGCTTTTCTTCACATATTCCTTCAATGCATTAATAGCCTTGCGTACCTGGTGAGATGAGGTAGTGAAGATGATTAATTCAAAAGAACACATCCATTTTGGGATAATAAGGTATTTCAATTTCAAACTTTCAAATCCCAAAGTGCATCCTTAAATACCTTAAGAATCTATTGTGATTTTCACGTCACCTTTTTAAATCATCCCATTCTTCCAATTTTAACCCTCGAGCAATCACAAAGAAGGCACATCAGCGGCTGTACCTTGTTAGGAGTTTGAGGAGATTTTCTATGTCACTGAAGACTCTTGCAAATTTCTATAGATGTACAGTGGACGGCATTCTGACTGATTGAATCACAGCTGATTGTATTCATACTGATCGTATGGAGGGTCCTACACACAAGATCGCAAGAGGCTGCAGAAGGTTGTAGACTCAGCCAGCTCCATCATGATCACAACCCTTCCCACGATTGAGAACATCTTCAAGAAGGTGGCATCCATCACTAAGGACCCTCACCATCTGGGACATGCCCTCTTCTCATTACTACCACTGGGGAGGAGGTACAGGAGCCTGAAGGCCCATACTCAACAATTTAGGAAAAGCTTCTTCTCCTCCGCCTTCAGATTTCTGAACTGTCCATGAACACTACTTCTTTATTCCTTTTGTTTTTGCACAATTTTGTAATTTAGTCTTTGCACTGTACTGCTGCTGCAAAACAACAAACTTCACAACATACAAGTCAGTGATAATAAACTTGATTCTGATTCTATTTCAAGGATGCTGGCTGATCTACGTTCTTCCATCATTACAGGTCCTCCCCAACTTACAGCACTTACGTACAAGTGAGCATTTGGGAGATTGATGGGATAGATTTGCCAGCTGCTTGGGGCTGCAGGCACCTTCTGCCATGTGTGAACATGGTTCAGGATCACATTTCCAACTTGCAAACCATTGGGATTAAAAACAGTTTACAGGAATAGAACCCTGTTGTAACCTGGGGAGGACCTGTATCGCAGATTTTCATCTTTGGGTGTTTTTTTTTCTCCCTTTACCTACAGGAAGAATTGCAGTCAAGGACAGGAACCCTTACTTCCCCTCCAACCCAGAAATTTATGACACCCTCCAAGCACGTTAAATGGAAATCAAGACTTAGGATCTTACAATGTTGTTAAATGCTATGAAGTGAATTTATCCATTATACTTTCCATATGATAAGCTTTCTGGCAATAACCATTACAACTGCATATATCAGAACTATTTCAAAATTTCAGAACTTTCTTGCAATTCAATTCCAAACCAAAATATATCCCACCCACCACTTCTCATTACTCGAACTCCCTAACAGATCTAATTATGTGACCACTCTGACTATCCAATTTTATTTTGAATTTAAGTTTTACAGTAGCTAAATTAATGGCATGTTTTCTTTCCATTGTTTACCCATGCAGTACCAATGTCCTTCAGCATGATTAAAACACAGAAGTTAATATTTCTAAAAATAGATACTACATAAAGTATAGTCGTACAGTTATTTAGATATGTTCAAGACAAAATTGGCCATGGAATTTGAATTCATATAATGATGAATGATTACAGCAAAAGGAGGCTATTTGGTTCATCACATTTGCACTGGCTTTTTAACCTGTCTTTTCTCCACAGCATTGCAAATTTATCCAAATCCCTCTTGGAGCCTGCCCCAGGAAAATATATTTCAGATTACTACCACGCACTGCATAGAAATCTTTCCTCACTTCATAATTTATTATAATGTGGGAAGAATCCTATTGAGTCTACATGGGCTATTGGAGCAATCTCATCCCCCCATTATTTACCTCTCACGTGCCCACCTACACTAGGGGATAATTTATAGGAGCTAATTAGCTTACCAACTAGCATACATTGGGATGTGGGAGGAAACAGGAACACCCAGGGAAACCCACACTATCACAGGGAGAGCGTGCAATCTCCTTACACTCAAGACCGGACGTTATGATCGATCCCGGTGTGCTCCGGACACGTCACTCTTAATTCCCTTTCCCTCTGTTTTACACCTGCGACCTCTTGCCCCCAACTATTCACCAAGGGGAACATCCTCCCCACGATTCACTCTCCAAACCTCTCAGTATTTTATATGCCTCCTCGGCCTTTTCTTGACCAAAGAAAACAGTCTCAGCTCTAAACTATTCTTTCAACTGTAGCCCCTCGTCCCAGGAACCTTTTCCACAATATACCATGGAACCTCATCACTGCCTCCAAGTCCGAATTGCGGGGGGAAGCTGAGAACCAGCCTGATGCTTTCCACGGGATTTCTCAGAAACTGAAAACCGAAGATGCTCAAGGGAAACTGAGTTAACAAAGAAATAAACACGTGAAAGGGAGACACAGGACACCGCAGAATCTGGAGCAAAAACAAACAGCTGGAGGAATTCAAGCAGCATCTGTGGACGGGAAACAGAAAGTCGACGTTTCGGGTCGAGACCCCCATGTGGACTGGAGGGACTGTTTCTCCATCCACAGGCGCCTCCTGATCGATGCTTCCAGCGGTCCCCGTTTTGTTTTTTCCCCCAATTTTCGATTTCCACCATGTGCCTTCTATGACTGAACGTTTAGCGGAGTCTCCGTCCGTAGGCTGGTGTCCCGCTGAGCTCAGCCGCCCCGAAGCCGAGCGGTGCGGGGGAACCAACGTGCTCTGCTCGGCGGCGGGGGGAGGCCCGGACAGGCCCGGCCGTCACCCGCCGCCGCCGCCGCCACCGCCACCGGGCTGTGCCGGCCGTCTGGTTCAACCCGCCCCGTCACGTCTTATCCCAGCTCTCCTCCCACTCTGAATCCAAAGGAGAGCGCTCAAGTCCCGGCCCGTTCCTCGTACCTGCTCCGTATCTACCGCCTCCATCGTCTTCACGTGTGGCGCCTGGCGCGACTCTCCACAACGAAACTTTATCGACAGCGCAGCGGTGGCGGCGGGCGAGCGCCGCGGCCACCAGGGGGAGCGGCGAGCAGCCTGGTCCCCAAAACAAAGTTTTCACAAGCACAACTTAGTGAGTAACCATAAACTTATTTCAATAAGTTTCTAACCGTTCTCCGCAAAACATAAAATACTGGAAGAACGCAGCAGCGTAGAAATTATCTATTAGTAAAATAAACAGTTAAGGTTTCAGGTTAATATTAAAACTTTCATTTTCACTTTTTTGACAAGTTTTTCACTGTACCTCGGTTCAAGTGACAATAATAAACCAATATACTTCTGCTCAGGTGGGTCCCGGGATCGAGGATGACTTGTCTCCACTCTGCACCTGGGTTCTGAGCTGATACGTTCTTCCACAGATAGGGCAGGTGGGAGGAGGTTTGTGCGCTCCTTCAGCCGCTTATATGCGGGGCTTCTGTGTGCCGTCTACACGTGGACTCATCCCGAATGCTCTTCCTCCAAGTTCAGTGGTCAGGGATCCCCAGGACTCGGTGAGATGTTGCATAATTTTTTTTTACCAAGGAGGCTTTGAGCACATCCTTGAATTTTTTCCTTTGTAGACTTCATAAT
>JARFYF010000112.1:17747872-17763676 GCA_030265395.1 Rhina ancylostomus | reverse complement strand
AAATTGTCTGTACAACTGTATTATGGAGAGTACAATAGGTTGTGCAACAGTCGTTAACATTTGATTTGCTTGTCTGTAGTTGGTGCTTTTCAACTTAAATGGATTAAGTTGCTATGTTCTAAGATTTTGGTTTAAATTTGACAGTGATCTTGTGCAGCCTTGAAGTTAAGACTGCATATTTCCTGACAATCTATGTACAACAAAGAGGCATGCAGTAAAATCCACTCTGGCAGACTTGACTGTAACTGGCAAGTACTTCCTGAAAATGAAATCATACTTGCAGTTACTTATCTTCAGCTAAAAACCAGGGAACTGTGTAAAAATTGGCTTCCTTTTATATAGACCTCCTAGTAACCAACCTTTGATCAAGCACAAGTTTCTTCTCTTGACTCACTTACAACAAAACCCATTATGATGAAGTAACTGGAATTTTGCACGGAACTACTTCAATTACTTTGGTTTTTATCCCAATCACATCATTTTTGCTGCACTAAACAAACTGTCAAATATATATTGTCTAGCTTTCCATTTAAGGGTAAATTCAAGATAATCCCTAGGGCTTGGAATAGTCAGCTTAATAACACCAAAGATACCTAATTGAAAATGCATTTTTGATTATAGCATCTTAATCTGCCCAATTTAATTAGCACGTGTGCATAAATACAGTAAAACAAATGTTATCTGACTACTGATGTTTACTGTGCTCACCATCCACACTCAGGGGCCCTGGTTCCCTCATTCCCCATCAATTCATCAGGCCACAGCTCCTGCATTCACTTGAAGTGGCAGCTGGCTCTGCTGGTCATGCTCCCTTGAAACTCACTGGGTTTTGTTTCCTGTGCACCCTTTAAACTCACTGGGACATTTAGTCTACTCCAAATCTTTTATTAAAAAAAAGAGTGAATTAAGTGTGTTGGAGTGTTAAACGAACTTCATCCAATAGTCCAAAAAATCTGCCAACCTGACAATGTCCCAACAGAGTTTTACTGCAATGGCAATTTCCAAAGTACTTAACTGGCTGGAAAATACTTGAAGCCAAGGGGTATTACACAAATATCATTCTTTCAGATGAATGATTACAATCTAACATGCTCCTTTCCAATCTTGTTCCACTCACTTAGATGTCATCTAATCTAGCCTGGATAGATACCTTCTGCTTGAACCACAATGCTGTCTAAATTTCCTTTGAAATGTGACACAATAGTGACTGTTCTTCACATTGAAAGCAATCTTCAAGATGCAAATGACCATTCGGGCAGATTTTAGTGGCAGGTTGTTCCACACAAATCTGCACAAGAACACAAGAATATAGGAGCAGGAATAGGCTACCGGTCCCTCAAGCCTGCTCTGCCATTCAATATGATGGTTTATCTACATTGGCCTCAACTCCTCTTCTGTGCCGGTTCCTGATAGTCCTCAATTCCTCGATCTTTCAAATATACATCTACGTTCACCTTAAATATCTCCAATGATTTGGCCTCCACCACCCTCGGGCAGAGAATTACAGAGATTCATTACCTTCTGAGATGAGATTTATACCATTAACGTACAACCTTGAGCACATTAAATAATCCCCTAAAAATAACAATGTAAAGACAATGCCCTGCATGCTAAAATCTCAACAAAATATAAAATATGGGAATATTCAGGTAAGCAACTGTGTAAAAAGAGAAACAGCTGATGTTTCAACTTCATGACCTGAACTAAGTTGAGTTCTGAAAGTTATATTCAAGATGTTAATTCACCATTCTCCTGACCTGCTACTTCTAACATTTTCTTGTCTCATCCCTAAAGATGACAATTTCACAGAATGAAAAATACATAATTGCAGCAATTAAACACTAAAATGTAGATGTTCAACACACAAGGTATCATGTGAAATACATCAAATTCTAATTACCTTAATTAAGTGCCCAAGAAAACCCAAATACAGGAGATAAACACATGGTTTAAAACTGACTGAACAGAAACAATATTCATCCATTCAGCCCCCACAGGTCTGTTTTGTAACCATCCATAAAAATTACAGTACCACATAATTCTATTCCTTCATACAAGTTAAATATGTTGTGAATAAAGAGTGTAGCTTCCCAGAGAAAACTAATTATTACAGTTCTGAGAACAAGTTTGAACCAACTCTCTCACACAAGTGACGAAGTTTACATTTCCCAATCCAAAAAGAACAATTCCTGAATTTGGAACACTGTAGAAAATTATGAATAATACACCTGCAGTTTTCTCACCAGTTGTTTGATATGCATGGGTGGAAATTATTAGCTCCTTGAGGTTTGTCCATCTATTATTTTCTGTTTTTATTTGGAAATTATACTAAATTCAATAAATTCCTCCAAATGCCATTTTAACTTCGACTTTGTTGTTTGTCTTTGTTCTCTTTTCCCACTAGGAAAATGGATATGTACAGTACAACCAGTGAAATGTGCATTTCTGGACCCACTCACTCTACTCATGGACGTTTTTCCTGCCATTTTCACTGTTGCACTGATACTTTATAGCTCTTGTAATCCATTGGCTTAACATATTCCACAATTGTATAACCTTTTCTCTTCATTTGATGTCACTTCCAGTCTATGTGTCCTTACTAACCCCAAAAATAATTCAAGCAAACAACCTCTCCCTTCTATACCATTCTTGTATCAATAACCAAAATCTCCCCTTGCCAAATCTGATGACATTGGGAGTATACTAAATTATACCAATGAAGAACCGGCTTCAACTTGAATTTAGCTCCACAATATACACTTGCAGATCATCAATCTCATTCTCACCCAACAATGCAGTTATACAAATGTCAAAGCAGCAACTTGTAGCTTCAGTTCAGGATTCTTATGTAATGTTCCACATTTGAACTGACTAATCAGAAGGAAAAGCCATCTGTTACCAGCAATTATCCCAGAGGTAATAAATGCAGAAGTAGCATGAGACGAGAAAAATTACACCATGAGATTGAAACAAAGGAAAATTTAATGCCTCTGAACACTGTTTAGAGCCAATTCCATCAAGGTCAATGTAGCAAAGTTGAAAGGAAAATTGACCGATGTATTTATACAATCCTTCAAACAACATGATTTACAAATCACCTGAAGAAAGTCAGTGAAGTTACCAGAGTTATTCCAGGTGCACACCAAGTCAGAGGAGATACTTGAACAGACAGATAAAAGAATGATCAAAGAACTTAAGGTGTAAATGCAGTTTTGGGAATGTCAAACAAATCAGGTCTTGGCAGTTTAATGCATGGAATCCAATGGCAGAGCAAGGGAAGAGCATTAGGCACAACAGGGTAGAGCTTAAAGACCACAGGGTTGGGACAACAGATTAAAGGATTTGAGGAGTTTATGTAGGAGGTGGCAAGATAATCAAAAGGGTGATTTAAAAAAAAGCAACCATAGATCAGAGATCATTGTACTTCAGCAAAAACAGGGCTGAAGAGAGCATCTTAATGTGGGATAGAATGAAATGTTTCTTGTGCAGAACTATGCAAAGGGCAGATGCTCAGCCAACAACCAGGAAATGTATTCATTTGACAAAATACAACATGGGAAGGATAGATGCTCAGAGTTGAATAGAATTCTGAAGCAGCAGTCTGGGAAAAGAAATATGGTTGCCAGTAAGTGCACAAAGTTTGATGGAGTGGAACCCAAACTCAGTGTTCAATGCGAGGAAATGAACTATCCAAGAAGATTTTGGACATCTGTCTGTCAAACAGCAAGGTGAGATTAAGTGTCAAAATTGAAGCTGATGCTGTTAACAAATATTTTTTAATGAGCACTTAGCATTTATTGATAAATCTATTTGCATTGAACAGTCACATTGTCCAAAATCTAATGTCACATTTGACTAGATCCATGAATTGTGAATAAGGCAGCATGAAGGTGCAATGGGATTTGAATAGTAGAGGAGATAGTTTTTGGAATGAACATCGACAGGTCATTAAAGATAGCAAGACAGGTGGATAACATGCTTAACAAGATCTTTATGGAACTTGGTTTTGTTGTCAAAGGATCATGCTAAAAGTGTTCAAAAACAGTAACCAAGTCATATCCAGAGAACCATGCACAGTTCTAGTCACACAATACAGGAAAGCAGTGTAGCAGTAGAGGACATAGAAGAGATTTATAAAGGATGTTGCTTGGACAGGAGAATTAAAATATTGAGAAGATCAATGAGGCTGTGGTACACAAAATTACTAAAGCCCTTAGCACAGAATTTGATGACTAGGAGATAAAGATTAAACTTAATTGGTAAAAGGGAACTGAATGAAAATATATTCCACCATAGAGTAATAGGGGCCTGAACACTATCTGAAATGTTGGAGACTCGATGTCTATCTCCATTTCAAATTAGAACCCAAACATGGTCAAATTAAACTTGATCCAAGCACTATAAATTTACATGCCCTTGCCAGTTCAGCAGCTTTCTCTCAGCTGCAGCCATTACCATTGCAGCAGCTGACCCCGGTACATTTTCCTGGCCTGTCCACAACCATCTGCTAATCATGGTTCCTTTGTGTTCCCTCCTGACTTGCTAATGAATAGAGCTTCCAACCAAGGGTACAGCATGTACATTGCCACCCAGCAAATGAAGTCAAAGGTTGTGATTTTTGCTTTTCTGTTACATACAAGGAATCTTCCCAGCACAATATGACCAGACGGGAAGAGAGTTTAAGTTTGTCATTGAAGACCCAAATTAGAAACCTAGTCAGATCCCATCAGGCCTGGGTACATCAGTCTCCAGTGGAAGCACAAACCCTTACCAAATTTAAAAGCCACCTGGCGAGCACTTGAGACTTAACCTACTACAGTTAGAAAGAGCTGGAATGCAAGAGTAACACAAATAGTTTCATTTGTGTCTCCCACTGTACACTATGGGATGAATACCATCTTTGTGCTTTAAATTTATGGATAGAAGTTTGCTTAACCTACAAGTCTATCCTGAAACTACAATAGCTTCACTATGCAGGAAATGGATCAGAAACACAGAAGGGCAACTCCAAGAATTATAAATGCAGCAAATTAAAATCAATGTGAAGCCTAGTCTGATTTTTTTTCAAAAATAACGTGCTGGTGCTGAATCTTAACAGCCAAAGAAAATGCCCAAATATGTGGCAATTACACCCATTTTGAAAGCACGTTTCAACTAAGTGCCAGATTGCCATAGTTTACAAACTGTATGCGCATTGTTGGGACTTTTGAAACAAATAATGAAGAGCACTGGTAACTGTATAAAGCAGATTCAATGCTAGCCCACATACATTTCAATGTTTCACAAGCTGATGTGCTTAAACCTGTATTACAATTCTATTGTTGGAAGTTGCAATGGGGAAAGTTGGTCATGCACTTCAGCTCTTGAATACATTCAAAATAAAAATTAGTTTTGTGGAAAAAATGGATGGCAATTAATGGGATGGAAAAATTACATTAACTTTCCTGTGAAGCACCGAGATATATTACTACATTAGAACTACCAAATATCGTGCACACGATTTATAAGTGATACTTCGTCCACAAGACTTACTGAGACCACACTAGCAAACGCTATCTTCTGACTCAGCATAAATGATAATATGACATCCCCACTGTCATTAAAAAAAAGACCTGTTGATACTCTAAGAACACCTTTACATGAAAAGTTAAATCTTGCACTACCCACACTTCCGATCCATAAATTCAAATGGCCAACATCTCACTCAGATTAAGCCGAGCATGGTAGTTGCCTCATGTTGGGCAGAAGGACTACTTGCATTGAACCTCAGTCATAATTCCCGGTACCCAACCACAAACTTGCACCAGAAGTCATGAAATAGCTTTATAAAACTTTAATTTTAAGAAATCCTTCCACTTTGTACCAGGTTATTTTCAAATTTTCCTTGTCTCACACTTATTGCAACTATTATTACAATATTATTTCCATTTCATTTGCACTACCAACAATATCTCCACTGAAATCTTATTGCCTCATTTCAATTCTCCCTACCTTCAAAAGTTAAAAAAAAATGTAAATGCAAATTTAAAGAACATTTTAAAATTACCTTGCTTCTTACAAACTTGTTACAAGGCAGCTGAAAATTATATAATCTGAGCTCCAAATCACTGAATTACTTTACAAAATATTCTTGTATTTAGCTTCCACCATTAATTCAGTTGGAATGATTTTGAAATTGTAAATAGGGCAAGTGCAATATGTTCACTTGGTTGAAAAAGACACCAACAATTTTAGAGAAATTGCTACCATCCAGCGCAGATGTCAATAGTTTCCATTCGCTGAAATAAACAGGGAACAGCTACTGCTGGTGTGGCTCTCCAAAGGAAGCATTTTAATAAGTAGAGGGGTAAAAACTTGGCAAAAACCAATGTTTCTTTGCTTGATACATTCTTTGTACAAGATATATATCACATGCAAAGATTTTGGATGAGATGTACAGGAATGAACAAAGGGGAACAAAGTTGGATGGCTGATTTTTTTCCCCTTATTAATCCTTTTAAGGTGCAAAACATTACTTTTCTTTTTCAAAGTATTACTCCGATATTACTAACATTTTTTAGCCAACTTAAAGTTCTATAAAGCTATTTCATGACTTCTGGTACAAGTTTGTAGTTGGTTACCAAGAACTATGACTCAGGTTCAATGCAAGTAGCCCTTCTGCCCAAGAATATTGTAAGGTCTGACAGTAAATGTTTAACTTTGAGAACTTTAATTCAGTGATAATGAAGGAGATGACAGAAAAGTGGATACATTTTCAAACACGAGCAGGGTTTAACTTGCATGAAATTTTGCATATCCTTACTGCTACCATCCTTCTCATTGGTAAGGGCAGTGGGGGAAAGGCGAGGAGAGAAGAGTAGGGAGCTGGCTATTTGAAAAGTACTAAACTTTGTGGCAATTCGTTAAAGCATTTTGTAGCTGGTGCATCACAGCCCTGATACATGGCAGAGGACGGAGTAAATATTGAGGTGGGGGATTGATGAGCTATCAGATTGAATGCTGTCATGTCATATGTAGCTGGAAATGCAATCACTCAGAAGAGAGGAGAGTACATCATTACACTTGTGACTTGTTCCTTGTAGATGAACCCTTTCCAGTATGTCAATGAGCACTGAAGTCAGGTGGTTAAGACTATCTAGCTGGAGATGGCAACTTCTTGGTATCACAAGACGACAATGTGACCAAAGGCTTACTTCTGTGATAGTGGGGAATTCGTGAAGATGGATCATCCACTCAGTATGCGGCTCCAGCCAAGTCTTTTACACTCAAATGCTGGGCACCAGCGAGGATAGCAATATTTATTAGAGAATTCTACTCCCACATGATTTAAAAAGATGACAACATGTAATAGAAAAGCTTTGATCCTTGAGTTCCTGCATCACTATTCGGCAGACTATCTTTCCTGCATTATAGCTTCACCAGATACACATCATACTTATCCATCGTGGATTATGGATGACTACAATTCTGGTTGCCAATAACTCTGTGTACCTAGTTTTAAGCTGTTAAAGTTTTCTTGGATTTATCCAGATTGAGACAACACAATGGAGTGTGCTCTCAACTTGTTCTTAGTAGGGACTCTGCAATGATTGCTCCTGCCTAATGTGCCATGGATTGACACAAAAGTCTGTGTTGGAGAAGTGGGTTTGGGAGAGGGGAGCAGTGTTTTCCAATGGTATTTATTTACAGCAGGTCGATCTGGCAACTTTTAAGGACAGTATCACCAACCTTGGTGATGGACAATGAATTATCACAAGTCCACTTGTTGATTGCTCTACCCAGTCATTGCTCTAAATGGCATTCTATAAAGAGCAATACTAATTCAGATGACAGCAATCAGGAGGTACTCATGCTGTATTTGACCCGAGACTTTCAGATGCTACAAGGTCCAAGGTGGTCTAGCAAATATGAAGAACTGAGCTAGCACCTCTCACATTCATCTTGTTTGTAGGCCATTACATACACATTAATCATGCAGTCATCTGCAATTTGAGCTGACAGAAAAGGTTCTGTGAATCTGTCAGGGATTTACTTGACAACTCTTGACACCTCGCTCAGATGTAATCGACTGGAAGCCCAAAAGGAGGGCTTTACATGATTTACGGGCAGATACAGCCATAGGTCTAAATTTGGTGCCAAGAGCTCAGCCATTATTCCACTGATTTTCTGATATTGTCACGGTTGTTTTGAGACAACCAAGTGGCATTTTCAGCATTTAGTGAAAAGTTACAAGTCAACTATACTGATGTGGGACTAGACTCTCAGGCTAGATTAGGCAAGGAATTCCCTCCTTTAAGATTAGTTTTTATTTTAATTAGTTTAGTAGTTTAATGATTACCATTGTTACAATGGTTTTTCCATCCATTTTACTTAATTAACTAAGTTCTCCTGTATCATGATAGGATTTTAAAACTTATATCCAGACCATTAGCCCAAAGATTTGCCTTGTCCAAAACCAATCACTAAGCTTTCATCCTTAATGTACATTGACAACACCCAGTACTCTGCTTACAATTGCGTTGTAGATCAAAGCATTCTATTTCAACTCCATCTCAAACACGCACCCAAGGTGCTGCCTCCCTCTCCCAGACCATATGCAACATGCTCTCATTTGATAAATAAATGGCTCAGATCTGTGCCATGATCAAGACTATTTTTCTTCCATTGTAGAAATGCCCCTTCCTTTGCTGCTGAAACATAGTACTCTAGAGGTTAATCTTTCTTAATCCCTTCTTTAACCCAAAATCATTTACAACTACTACTCATTTCTAAAACAACATCAATTTATAATTACTATTGTTATGCCTACTGGCTGACAAACTGACTCCTGGTTAATCAATGACTCGATTTCAAAATTCTCCTTGATCATTAAATCAACCTATGGATTTGCCCTCCCTAGCTCTAATCTTCGCTGGCACTCTGAAATTACACGTGGTCCTGAAATGATGTCATGCCAGTATTGGTGGCTTGCCTTCAGCTACCAAAGCTCAAATCTTTTTCATAACTCTTCAACATTTTTCCTCCAAGTCACTCCTTATGACCATTCTTTGACCAAATTTTTGGTTAACTACCCTAACATTTTGTAACTCACTGTCAGTTTACTAGTGTTCTGAAGTTTCTTAGTATGTCAACTGTGTTAATGGTACTATATTAATACACGTTGTTATTGAAGTGTTGTTTCTGGCAAAATAAAATTCAGCCTTTAGATTTAGTTTCAGCTATCACATTGCATTTTTAATTACTATAACAGACTAGCCACTAGAATTGTCATAACTGTAGCACAAATACATACCGTCTAATAAATCCATGTGCATTAAATGCAAGCTGTTTGTAGCATGATGTCTTCAAAAAGTGCTGAAAGTAGCCAATATGACAATTACCGTATAGTACTCCTAAAGGGCATACCAGCATGCATCTTAGCAGTGGTTGCATATTATAAAGTGTTGATTCAACAGCTAATAATTCCACCCCATGCGAATTGGAGCTAAATAAATGAAAAGGTTTCTGAAAAGCGCATTAATGAAGTTAAGCCATTATTCCATAAATGCTGAACAAAGTTTATTCCGCTTTAAAATTTTCAAAGAACCATTTCAATGAACCGTTTCATAAATGAAAATAAACGAAATACCCAAGGTTTTTTTTTTATAATTCAATACTTTAGCGCTCACTTATATAAAGAAATATGCGGTTCCGTCATTATTTCGAAAATGAACAGAAACCTCACATCTATACGAAGTACAGGCGATATATTCAGATGGAGGCCGGTTTCCAACATTTGGGCCTCAAGCCTTTGTAACAAATGTCCCTACGACCATATGGAACGCTTCGTGAGAAATACACACACCATGAGAAGCGTTAATGCTTAAAACTGGCGTTAAACACCAATTACGTTTAAAGTATTGAGGCCTGAAGTTGACATGGGTTGCAAAACGGCCCATTTGAAGCTTTCTACCTCTTCTTGTTCGACACCATCAGCCGAACTTAGATACAGCGGTATCTCGGAGAAACGACAAACTCAGACGATCAGCCTCTTTCCGCCTCGGAGCCACCCAACCCTCCTTCACCCACCCCATTGCCACAACCCTACCGTTATGGACAAATGAACAAAGGCCCCAAGTTGCCCTACCGCTGCCTCACACACTTCCCTCCCAGTGCTTTACCTTCTCTCTCACACACCCCCTCCATCCCCCAAATATATAAAAAATAAAATTTTATTACCTTCTGGCGACTCGGCGGCCTCATCCGAGCCCCTCAGGAACGAGGGGACGAATTCTGCTGCGTGGACGTTGGGAACGAACGGCTTGGCGTTCACATTGAGCTTAGAGAAAGAGGAGTTCATCTGGGCCTCGACATCCGTGTCGGCCGCCAGCTCCCAGGAATCAGGGGCGTAATCCGCCACGTCTTTCGAATCCATGGCCGCACTAAGAATGTTACTGGATTTAAAAATAACGTGTCTCTTCCCCTCTCCTCGCTTGTCTCCGTCTCCCTCCCTCCGAGGCTGTTGGTGGGCGCGTCTGACGGAGGCCTCAGACCACGGCTACGGCTCCGCCGGTAACAAGCCTATAGCCGCCTCAACTCAGCTCGGTCCTCGTGTGTATCCCGAAAGGGCTGACGTCCACTTACGTGAGAGACTGGAGATAAACGACAGCTTCTGCGCAAGTGCGACAGCCAGGGACGCCCATTGTGCGAACTGTAGTTTCAGCCGCTGCAAACTCTCCCCGCGCTTCCTTGGGGCGGAACTACATTGACCAGAGACGCCCGCGGCAGGTCGACTCGGACCCCGGATGTGTGACCCCCCTCCCGGTCGCCTGCCTGTCGAGTGCCGATCCCGTTAGATCGAATTGGAAGAATCAGCGGCATTTTCGCCGGGAGGGGAAGAGGGTCGGACGAGAAATAAGACGGCGTGAATCTTTCATGGTCACTCTTTCTGGATGATCGGCCTCTGACCTCGAGTGGATGCAATCTAAAAGCTTAAGTTTCTTCGCTGGAGGTTCAGGGCCTGGTTTGCAGAGATGTACAACAAGCCCGGACCTTCCGCGGGTTAGGTGCTAGTTACATGTATGTCATTTGATGCACTTACTGCAGTCCTTCAGACATGAAACACTTAACTAAATATGCTGGATGTCTCAACACTATTTCTTCAGCCTTGTAGGAGTGAGCAGGTATCCGAATTGGAATGCAAAATATATGATACCATTAAAACAATAGCCACTCGGCTCTTCGACCCCACTCTGCCATTCAGTAGGATTATTCATGGATGATTTTTGACTTCAAACACCATTTTGCTGCCCTATCCCCGTCTCTTGATGCATTCAATATCCAGAAATCGATTGACCTCTGGTTTGTGCACAATCAATGATTGAACATCCACAGCCCGACAGGGAAGAGAATTCAAAGATCCCTTTTGGGTTAAGAAGTTTCTCCTTAGTTCAGTCCTGAATGGCCTACCCCTTATTTTGTGACTGTGACCTAAGTTTGAGACTCCTTAGCTAGGGGAAGTATTCTTTCTGCATCAACTTTGTACGTTTCAATGAGATCACTTCTCATTCCACTGAACTCTAAAGCATAGTAGCCTAGTCTAGTCAACTTCTAACGTAACAGACCTAACACTTCCAGAACCAGTCTTGTGAATCTTTGCTGCACTCCTGTAAGAATTTTTTTTTAGATAAGGCGATGAAAAATTGTACACATTCTCCGGGAGTAGTCTTGCCATGGCTCAAGGTTAATAGTAGAAAAACATCTTTACTCTTGTTATGAAATCCTCTTGCAATAAAGGCCTTCCTAATTGCCAGCTTCCAGTGACTTTTGTGCAAGAACATTGAGGTGTCTTTGAACAACTACATCTTCCAGTCTCTCACCATTTAAAAATACTCAGCATTTGTGTTTTTTTTCTACTCAAGAGGACAACCTGATCTTTTTTCACTTTGTACTCTTTGTGTCATGTTGTTGCCCACTTAGGTTTTCTTTTTCCTCTTGAAGTCAGTGCATCCTCATCGTGCGTCACATTCTGATTTCATTTTCTATTAACAGCAAACCTGGAGATACTACATTCAGCCCACACTGGTCAAGGCCTTTCAACTTGAGAAGGACCCATTTATTCCTAATCTTTGTTTTCCAACTATTAGCCAACACTAAATCCACACTAACATATTGTTCCAATTCCACATGCTCTAGCTTTGTTCACAAGTCTGTGTGAGGCTTGATTGAAAGCCTTCTGAAAATCTAAATAAATCACATCCATTAATTCCCATTCATCTACTGTACTCAATACAATCTCAGGTTTTAATACGTGTCTGAAGAAAGAGTGACAGATTTCAGAAAGACATTTCAGAGATTCTGGTCTTGACAGCCAAATGTATGGACAGTTATAGGCTGGTGATTGTCAGAGAATGGGGGGCGAGATTCTGGCATGGTTTGAAAAGATAGGAATCTTAAGATTGAGGCATTGTTTAACCAAAAGCCTGTGTGTAGGTCAGAAAGCATGGGAGTGATAAGTGAACAGAATAATGAAGTTAAGAAAGCCAGCAGAGTTTTGGATGACCTCAAGTTTCTGGAAAGTGGAATGAAGGAGAGTGGCTTGGAGTGTATTGGAAGAACCATAACTGGAGATTATGTTCTATGGCTGATATGCAAATGAACTGAGGATGTGGCAAAGTAAAGGTTTCTTACAAAGGTGGAAAAAGGCAGTCTTAGCAAAGACAGATGGTATGAAACTTAAAGTTGGGACAAATATAACATCAAGGTTGATGACAGACTGGTTCAGTTTCAGACAGTTGAAGGACAAAGGTTTGTTGATGGTTAGGGAAAGATATTTTTTTCAGTTTTCCCATTATTAAACTGGAATAAATTTTATTTCATCCAGTTTTGGGTGTTGGAAAAACAGTCCTACGATTTTAGCATTACACTTAATGTTTAATACAACGGCATAGAATAACTGTAGTCTGCATGTGCTCATGCATTAAGACTGGTTGATATCTGTAATATTTAATAACGTGCAACAAATGAAATGCACCTGAAGAAATGCTTTTAAAATGCTACCACATATATGGTATTCCATCAGGAGGAGCTCAAAGCTGACTATAAATCTAAAGATCTTTGAACTTTTGCATATCACAGATTTGCAACAAACTATTTAAATAACTTCACACTGCATCTGATTCTACTCATAGACAATATGAAAGTAGGATATTAGATGTGTGTACACCTTTTAGCCCTAATATTTTTCTTCAAATGGAATAAATGGATTTTGTTTTCAAATTAAAATGACTTAATTATGCTTTCTGTCAAAGCTGCCATTCCTTGTTTCCATCCCTGCAGAGATCAAATGGTGGAATTAATTCCTGTGCAAGGAGTTATGTATCTCTGAGTTACTCTTTTCATTTCAAGAAGTACTGGCATATTGAATGAGAGTTAAATTTCACCCCAAGCTGCCTGGAAAACTGTACCATAGATATTCAACTATAGTAAGCGAAAATCAAAAAACTGCAGATACTGGAAGGCGAATCAAAGCCAACAATACAACTATTGTTAGGGTGAGATGTCAAACTGAGGTCCCGTCTTCGCTTTCAGATGGATGTTAAAAATTCCTTTGCACTGTTTTTAAGATGAGCATAATGGTTATCCCCAGTCTCCTGGCTAGTATTTAGAGTATGCAAGGATTTACCAGGATGTTGCCAGGACTTGAGGGACTGAGTTATAGGGAAGGTTAGACAGTCTGGGCCTTTACTCCTTGGAGTGCAGGAGACTGAGGGGTGATCTCATAGAGATATATAAAACCATGAGGGGCATAGATAGGGTGAGCAGTCTTTTTTCCAGGGTTGGGGAATCCAAAACTAGAGGGCATAGTTTTAAGGTTAGAGGTGAAAGGTTTAATAAGAACCTGTGGGGCAACTTTTTCACACAGCGGGTGGTAAATATATGGAACCAGCTCCCAGAGGAAGTGGCTGAGGCATGTACATTACGTACATTTAAGAAAAATGTGGACAGGCATATGGATGACAAGAGCTTAGAGGGATATGGGCCAAGTGCTGGGAACTGGGATTAGCCTGAATATACATCTTGGTCGGCATGGCCAAGTATGGGCCGAAGAGGCTTTTTCTAGCTGTACAACTCTTATGACTCTAAATCAACATCACTGAAGCAGATCATTTACATTTTGCTGTTTGTGAGAATTTGCTACATTCAAATTAACTGCCAGGTTTTCCATATTATTGCCGTGACTATAGTTCAATAAGTGCTTCCTTGGGTGAAATGCTTTGGGAACTTCTCAAAAGGTGCCTCAGAAATTCATGAGTTAAGTTATTCTTTGTGTTACCTGCCTTGAATTTGTTTCAGGATTATCCAAAATTATAATTACTCTTAGTTTTTTTTCATTCGATATGGGCTTCACAGGCTGAGCCAGCATTTAATTGCCCCTGAGAAGGTGATGATGAATCACTGCAGTCCTTGTAGGTAGTATATGTAGTACTTGTAGTGTAGGTATGTTAAGATGTCATTGCATTATTTGACTTGCAAACAGATTTAAAGATACAATATTTTTAATTATCTATCAGTTAAGTTTGTTGCTGATAGGTGAAACCATGTGTCCTGAATAATTCTCTTGTTCTACTTGGGGTAAATACATTGCTTCACAATTAGTTGATAAATTACGAAAATCAATGTGGCTGAACTCAATGGGGAAAATAAGACAACATTATTTCAGAGAATATATTACACAATTTTACCTTTTTCACATTACTGTTTTTAATTATTCTACCCTTGGTGACTAAGTACTAAGCTTAATAAATGTTCAAGTCTTTCTCCTCCTCGATGACCCACTTTGTTTAAGCTTTAAATCAGCTGTTCTAATATTTCCCTAGTATCAAATTTTACCCTTTTTTAATTGCCTTGGAACATTTCACAGAGTTAAAACTGCCATGTCAATATAAGTCCAAAGACATACTGGTAGGTTAACATGGGTTTAAATGGGTGGCATGGACTCGTTGGGCCAGAAGGGCCTGTTACCGCGCTGTATAAAAGTTTTTTTAAAAAGTCCTTGTTTAAAATGTTTTATACTCTACAGATGACAAACATAAATGTCTTGATTTTCAAAATTCTACAGTATTCGGATAAAATTGTATTTTATGCAGAGCTCTTTCATCAATTTTAGTTATAATATTTGAATAGTCAAGCACTTTGTCAGTTCTCACTGTAACTTAATAATCATGGTAAACATGTTAACAATCATCTTATGATTACACATGAATATATCTAAAACTATGTGCATTAAATTATTTTTGTTACTTCAAAGAAAGCTAATGCTTTTAGGCAAAAAATGATGTTATAATTGAGGTTAATGGATGCATATTTATGGGGAACTAAACATATATATCACAACTTCATTTAATTTAGTTCCCTCAAAGCTAGCAGAGAGAAGAAACTTTACGCACTGTATCAAATTCCAGTTTTGAGAGACGAATGGAAAGTTCATCTACTATGTGACTTGGTAGCCTCAAAAGAGCAGCACTGATCCATGTTTCAGTCTTCTTGTCTTAGTCCATGATGAAGCAAAGAGTAAATCATTATAATGAAGCAAAAAGTAAATCATTATAGATAGCTTGGTATGTGAAACTTCACACGTAGGCTCCTTTGTCTTAAGTATAAAAGGAGGGACCCTGACATGTGAATCTCGGAGTGGGGATCAGTACAGAGTTCGGGTTACACTGTTTACTCTTTCTCTGTATCTCTCACTCCTGCTAGCATTAAAATAATGAAGCATTAATTATATGCTCCTTCGTTCTGCTGTTGTCTGCTTTATTACAGTGT
>JARFYF010000112.1:17676885-17693616 GCA_030265395.1 Rhina ancylostomus | reverse complement strand
TTTATGTATTTAGGTGTTAAAATTACTCAGAAACATAAGGACTTATTTAAAGCAAATCTATTGCCTTTAATTGACCACGTTAAACAATTATTCACTAAGTGGTCTCCACTGTCTTTATCACTGGTAGGCCAAATTAATGTGATTAAGATGAATATTTTACTGAAATTTATATATTTATTTCAAGCGATTCCAATTATTTATTCTCAATTCTCAGTAATTTATGTAAGTACTTCTTGTTGACATTTGGACTAATTGTTCAAATGTCTTCTTGGCCACTTTCATTGATGCTTTCAAATCCTAGAAAAATGAAAGATTTTAGGAAAATGTATTGGTACCTCAGGTTTCAGCAAGTATCAGATTTGTAGTCTTGGCTCCAAACAATCTTTTTGTCATGTATTTCACTTGCTCTATTAACAGGGTGATCTGTCTATGTGCTCAGTTTGAGACTGTTCTGCAGCATGGCTTAAGGAGAAGCAAAGGATTAGCACTAACAGCAGCTGCTATCAAACAAGCAGCAGGATTCGCCAATAAAACTGAAACAGGTAATCATTCTAAGCTCAAACTTGTACTGTGTTGTTTGCCAGAATTAAGTTTAATTGTTCAGAATGAAGGAGTGATGAAGTCCAAATTTGATCTATTTAAACTTATGCCAGGAAGCTAATGTATGAAACCATTGCATTGATTTTCTCAGTTCTGGTCCTCTGACCTTTTCAGTGGTATTTCATTCAGTTTGGCGCTCTGGCAGATGCAGTCATAGATGCTGTATTCCAATATCTGCTGGTTTGTGAGTAGGAAGTATTAATTTAGGGAATCAGGATTCTGGAGTAGAAACTAGAAATTTCTGAAGAGGAATAACAAGCAATCAGGTGAATGGAGACAGGCACTAGAGTATTGTGATGGTTGAAGGAGATAAAATAATTTTATCTTCTTTGATAGATTATTGATGATAAATAATTTTGAGGTTTCAGACTCAACAACTTCATGCGTTTTTTAAATATTAGTTCAGAACTGAAGTTGGTCCTTTTGGAGTCTTCAGTTTAGGATGTGCTGCTTATTTATATATTAAAAAAATGGATTCAGTTAGTTTCTGGAGTTATAAACTTAAATGATTTACAATATGAGCAAGTGATTGGAAGAGAAGTATTTATATTGTTCATTTCTGCTTGAGCAATCATGCCTGCTTTTGAGAGGCATAATTTTCTTACTTATTTGCATGATTTTATATAGTCAGTTATTTTACATGTGTCAGCTTACTTTGCATTTATGGGCTTTCGGATAAGTCATGCTTGTATTTTTTTGTTTTATTGGTTCTATGTGTTTGTTGTGGATTTCTTTTATGTGGCATAGTTTGTTTAATTTCATGATCTCAAGCACAGCGTGATGCTTTTATGTCAAATTTCTTCATTATTTTAAATATTTTCATCAGCTCAATGCGTAAGTGCCTCATCCCCAGGGAGAGAATATGACTTGCACTTAATTGGAACTCACCATGATCCATCTTTTTAATCCAACTTTGAATCAAGTTCAGAGGAATATGCAAACATATGATGAGTAGGAATAAGCCCCTCTGTTCCTTGAACCAACTCCACCATTTAATATGATTATGGCTGATGTGCTGGTAACTTTAACTCTGCATTCCAATGTACCCATGGTAACCTTTCACCCATTTATTGAGAATTTGTCCACCTATTCCTTAAAAATATTTAGAGTCTGCTTCTGCCATCTTCAGAGGAAAAGAGTTCCAAAAACTCAGCATGATCTGTGAGAAAAGAAAAATGGCATCATTGCTATCTTAAATGGGCTATCCTTATTTTTGAATAAGCACCCTCAGAGACTTTCCCACAAGAGGTAACACCCTCTCCATTCACTGTGTCAAGATCTCTCAGAATAATTTCTCTCAGATATTTTTAAATCAAGTATCCTCTCACTCCTCCGAACTCCATTGGATTCAGTTACCCTGCCTATCTGAGCCTTAACCAAGCCTGTTGCACTTTTCTCCATAAGACAACCTGATGGAAGGTCGTTGGCCTGGAAAGTTAGCTCTGCTTCTCTTTCTACAGATGCCTCTCGGCTTTCTGAGTATTTTCAGCATTTCCTTTTGCATGTAAGAAAAGTTAAGAATAACTAAAATATTAGTTTCTCATCATTCTTTCACCCCTTTCCATCTTTTAGTAACTGTCTTGCAGATTGGTAATGTTTCTTAAAAATCCAACTGGCATTTTGTACATGAGTAAAGTACAACAGGCAGTTTCTCATGGAAATGGTGTTTTATACAATTGCTTATGGTGAGATTGCATATATTAAATAATCTGCATTGCCGTAATTGACGATTTGTGAATTCTTAATGTCTGACAATGTATTTTTCATGTCTGACTCACTTCCTGAATGTGGCTGAACAGCAACTGTTGGGGCGAAATGTTAAGAGGAGTGATGAGCTGTTTATCTTTCATGGAATTTCAAATGTACATTGATCTTTTTTGTGCATTTGATAGTCCTGGAAAGTGTATATTGACTGCTTTCCTATTAAGTTGACCACAAAATCTTACCTTTTTTTGTGCCCCACTATCAACAGGAAGCATTTCCTGCATTGGACTGTTTAACACAACTTATTGCTGCCCCATTAATGATACATGATACAAAATGGTGTCATTTATGTGGATGTCTCAATAAACAAGATTAACTTTATCAGTTTCTAACATTTTAAAATTTAAAATTTCTTGTGCTTGAATTGACTCTTACAAACATGGGAAGTGTTTTCAGTCCAAATAAGTATTGATTCCTTCTTTGTATATGCACACCAATTGATTGTTTAAAGTGTTTTCTGATATACTAAGAAAGACCAGCTGCAGCCTCAGAATATTGGTCTTCCCTCATTGAACAAACAAATTCAGTGGTTCTTTTGGGTCATTTGACTGAAGTAGCTTTAAATTAAAATGTTATTTCTGAACAGGTTTCAACTTGCATGACGATAATAACTTTGTCATGAGTTTGGTACTTTGCATTTGGAATATAATGAGTCTTTAAGAAGTAAAAGATGTTTAAGAAGATGTGTTCAGCTTATTTGTTCTGGAGTTGTGTAATTAGATTGTAATTCATTGACCTCACGGAAATGAGTTTGTAGCTGTCTATTCAAGGATAGTGTTGTTTTCTTGTTGAAATATTCTGATTTCACTTTCAAGGCCACGAGATAGAATAAATGACCAAAGGCATTAAATTATTTCTGGCTATTTTGAGCTCTGTCACAAGAGATTAACAGGTATATAGAGGAAAAAAATTGAAGGATGTGCTTAAAATAACCTTGAAAGAAATATAACATTCCCTCTGGGATTCCCTGGCGCATATCTGCTCAAAGTGGAGAAGGAGCATTTGGAGTAATGTTGGGAACTTCAAACCCATGCATCAGGAGTACAGAGAACCCCTGTGTGTACAGGGGGAAGGAATGCAACACCTCACAAACTACCCACCTACCTGTCTTGTCAGGTGCTTCCTTCCGACACAGTGGAAGAGTCCGTGGCTCCCACATTGGTCTCATCAGTTGTCTCAGAACCAGCGTGGAAGCAAATTATCTTCAGTGCTGAAACCTGCCTAAGAAGAAGAAAAGAGAGTGAAAATTTCTCAGTTTCCTTTGTGTATCCTGTTTGTTCAGTAGAATGTTTTAATGCAACTTAATTGAATGGTAATATTTGGAAAAATGCTTGGCAGTATTACTTTATTCTCATCAAGATGATGGATGATTTCATTGGAAAATTAAGTTCTTGAATGAGTTTTTTAGTTGAAGTGTGAGTACCTGATATTGCTGATCATGACCAACATCCAGCACAGGCAGTCCTTCTACTCTGCAGTGTGCTTCATCAGGCAATTCCCTGCTGCACTGATGAAACAGTATTTTCACAATTCCTATACAAGTCAACCTGCGGTCTCCTCACATTGAGACAGGCAGTAAACGTCGTGTAAGGAGTTTTTGGTAAAGCTCGGCCAACTAAGGACTTGGATTATGACTTTCTGAGCTTTACCATAAAGTACTAATAATAGAAATGAATCCCAGCAGTCTGGGCTTGAGTTAAATATAGATCCTACAAGTGAAAGGTCACTGCCTTTAAGTAAGAGTTTATCGTTTGTTCATTTGAACGGGAGTTTTGGGGCAGGCATGGTAATGTAGTGGTTAGAGTAACGCTATTACTGCGCCAGCAACCCAGGTTCAATTCTGGCCATTGTCTGTGAGGAGTTTGTATCTTCTCCCCATGTCTGTGTGGGTTTCCCCTGGGTGCTCCGGTTTCCTGCCACATTCCAAAGACAAGGGTTTTGTGGGCATGCTATGTTGGCACCAGAAGCATGGCAACACTTGCAGGCTGCCCCCAGAACATAACACGCAAAAGATGCATTTCACTGTGTTTTGATGTACATGTGATTAATAAAGATATCTTATCTTAACATCTGCAGTCGTTTCAGGTTATCTATATTTGGATAGTGTTTGAAATTTTGCAAACTATTTTGGGTGACCTGAAACATTTTGTACTGCAATATCTACTATTGAGTAAACGGTCTGCTGTGGTGAGATACCGTACTTGGCTGTGACTTTCTATATCCGCTCTATTTTCATAACGTTTTTCTGGTCGGGGTACCCTGGGGAAGAACTAATTTGACCAGAAGTTTTAAAGTCAGGTCAAAATGGCTTTTCTTCCCAAGAAGTGTCCTTAATTTATTTGTCCTTCATGTTGTGCTGTTTTTATTCCCATTCAGAAAGTTTTTCAGTTTTTAATTTGGGAACTATAAATTCCAGTTGGGGAAACTTCCACTTTAGAAATTGTATTGCCAAGATTTCATCTTAGAGGGATTTTTCTTTTGTGCAGAATGCTCAGAGTATACACCTTTTCTTGGAATCAGAATTGCTTTTATTAATAATCCTCCAATGGAACTTTGGGTTCTGAAATACAAATAGAAACTTTCTGCTATGCCTATTTGCTCTCCCTTGGTGATCTTGTCAAAGAACCATTTTCATTTTTTTAACAAGTTCCTTTTTCATGAACTTCTGTTAAATCAATTGCTGATTCTAGTTGCTATGGCAGTTTTTCCTGTGTGATATAAAACTCTTCCAAACCTTGGGCACTCAAGGGAAATTTTTGCTGATAATGGTCTTTGTTTTAATTCTGTTTGCATGATTCACTGTATGGTGAATTTTTACGGTAGATATTCTGGGAAAGGGTTTGTGGATTGTAATATTCAATATAGTTGATTAACACTCCACAACCATAAAACTGATGTAAAAGAAGGTTGCAGTGAGAAAAAAAATCATTTAAGATTCTTTGAAAACACCCTACCTAAAATTAAACAATTGTATTTGCTGTGCTTGTTTTTTTAAAATATTCTGGCAAACTGTTATTTTGTGTAATTTGTTCACTCCCTACATTGCCTTGCTTAAACACATGCAAAAATTATGGTAACTCGAAGCTTTTTATCCAATTTATAGTTAGAAAATTAATGATCTCTGTTTGATAGTAATTTTGCCAGAATTTCCTGCAATAATTCAATTGTCTTCAAGTGCTATAAATTCAATTGTTGTGCATCCTGATCCTCCACTGGCAAATTTCTGCCAAAATCTGCTGTTCAGCTTATTGGAATATTCCATGGTGGATTGGTGGGTATTCAGAATTAATGCAATCTGATTATTGACCTATGTTATCCGATCAAAAATTATTCCAATTTTAAAATTCCAAATTGGAATATTAAACCACTGACTATTCTGGTTGATCTAAGTACATATTTAAGTTTTGTTGCTTTGCCAATTTTCTCATTGTGTTCCACTGGATTGCTCCCATTGAATTGAATGTTAATATGAATTCAGAAACCACATTCCTTCGGATTCATTGTTCTCTGTTAAAATTAGTGATTGACTTTGCTGGTGGATCAGATATCATGGGATCAATGCAAATATGAAGTGACTTTTAAAAATCCGATTTCATTTAACAGGAAGCTTTTTGGCCATCTAGTTTGTTTGAAAGCTGGTTATTTTTTAATTAGCCAAACACATTGACAAAAGTCAGCCACAAGGCTTCTTTTTTTATATAAGTAAGCATATCAAGAGTAATCAACCATGTTGCTATCATGTTACCAGCAGTGCTTTGATTCAATTGAATTGACAATCCAATAAAGTGTGGATCCAATAAATAGGATGTTTAATAACTGTATAGGAGGCAGAGCTTTTCTGGTAGGATTCACTGAGGAGCAGGACAAAGAGCTTCAGGACAATTTTGGAATGTCATAACTTACAGCCTATATCATTCACGCTGACTTCATAGAAAATCTTTGTTTATGTAATAGTGTTGCTTTAAATGTGTCATGATTATGCAATTAATTTTTCAGAAGTTCTTGACTGGTGTTTGTTCAACTAAATCACTGGGAGTGATTTAAACAATTTGCTTGTTTCCCTTGGATAAATCTCTGCTCTCCATTTATATCCTGTTTGTTGCACTTCCTTGACTATGATTCTCAGGTGTCAGTTACTCACACGACTGTTGGCTGTTGTTCATGTTCTATGTTAGGTTTTCCATTCATGATGGGGCAAGGTTATAATCAACTGGCATTCACATGCAGGTCATGGAATAATCTTCAAGAGCAGTGATCATTTATGATTTTTGAAGAAACACTTTAGGGCAATGGTAGCATCTCCACCATCAACTAACTCAGCACAAACTAAGAATTTATCTTGGGACTTATTAATTTGTATGGCTTGGTTACACTTTGCCATCAGGAAACAACTTATTTATGCTTCATGGACTTTATGTAAATGTTGTCTTGTCAAACATGCAAAACAGAAATCTGAATGACCAAAATTAATATTGGTTTCCTGCTTTCTTGAGTTCAACACCATAGTTACAGGAAGATTTAATTATGTGCTGCCAAAGATATGCTTAGCAGCATTATTTAATCATTCTTGATAAACTACTAGGTGCAGTGTCTTTTTTATAAGCTGTTATAATAATTTTCAGCAAAATTGTTACTTGTATATTAAATCATGTTCTTTCAACTGGATCAAAGGAACTTGATGTAATGGATATTGATGCTTTAACAGTACAGCTCCTGGGATGGCTGACAAAAAATGCTGATATACTCAGGACAATGGTTGATCTGCAGGCAGTTTTCTAAAAAAAAGCAGGCTTTTTAATCAGAGCCATTTGTATTCTGGGGCAGAGCACTTTTTTTCAAACTGTAGATAATTACACTTCTGTACTTTATTGTGTTCCTGTGAGAGGATACTTTATTTTTCTCCTTTTGCATTATTCAACCTCATTTTGACTTCGTCCACCTATTGAACTTGAAAATGCGGGCCAATAGTATCTTTGCTTATCTCGCTGTTATCAAGTATGTTAGCCACCAGCCACATGCAAATAATTGGGAATCCAGATGTGGCAGGTTCATATTCTTTCTAACCATCATGAGTAAGGTACAGTTTGAGAAGAACCACCAAACTTTAGATAGAATTTTAGGAAGGCCCGAAAGGATATTCAGTTATATTAGTCAGTCCTCCTTTCTGGAACCTCTATACGAAAACCTATCATGGTTCAGCAAAGGATGAAGTCATTTTGTTCATCACATCCTGTCAGCTCATTTGAAGAGCAATTTTGTGAGTCCTGTTTCTGTGCTCTTTCTACCCTACGATTTCTTTCCAAGTACAGTTCTCTTCTGAAGATGACTGGTGAATCTGTAACTTTTCCTATTTATTGCATAAACTTCAATGTGTACGTAATCTGGCATAAATGTCCTGATGGGTGATGTTAGAGTTTTTTATTTGATGAGGTAACCAAGAGGTTTGATGAGGGTAGGGTAGTGGACATTGTCTATATGGACTTTAGCAAGCCGTTATGTCCCACATGGTAGGTTAGTCTGGAAGGTGACATTGCATGAGATCCTGGGAGAGCTGGATAATTGGATACATAATTGGCTTGATGGTAGGAAGCAGAGGGTGATGGTGGAAGATTTTTTGAAGTGGAGGCCTGTTCCTACTTGTATTCCACTGGATTAGGCGTTCATTATTTATTATAAACTATTTGGATGAGATATACAAGGCATGTTTTGAAAGTTTGCAGATGACACTAAAGTAGGTGGTATCGTGGACAGTGAGTAAGGTTATCAAAAGTTACAGGAGGATCTTGATCAGCTGGATGTGGGCTAAGGAATGGCAAATGGTGTTCAATTCAGATCACTGCTAGGTGTTGCATTTTGGGAAGTCAAACCAGGGTAGAACTTTCACAGTGAATGGTAGAGCCCAAAAGAGTGTCGTAGAGCAGAGAGACCTATGAGTACAAGTTGATTGTTCCCTAAAAGTGGCATCACAAGTGGACAGAGTGGTGAAGAAGGCATTTGGCATGCTAGCCTTCTCCTTCTGGGCATTGAGTATAGGAGTTGGAACATCATGTTGCAGTTGTACAAGATGTTGTTGAGGCCACACATGGTGTATTGTTTTCAGTTTTGGTTACCCCATTATAGGAAAGACATAACTAAGCTGGAACGAGAACAAAAGATTTACAAAAATGTTGCTAGGACTTGAGGGTCTGAGTTATAGAGAGAGGTTGGGCAGGCTATGACTTCATTCCTTGGTGTGTAGGAGACTGAGAGGTAACCTTATAGAGGTGTACAATATGAGGGGTATAGATAAGGTTAAAACACAGTCTTTTATTAGTGAAATGGAATCAAAAACCAGAGGGCAAAGGCTTAAGGTGAGAGAGGAAAGATTTAAAGGAACCTGAGGGGCAACTTCTTCATTCACAGGGAGGTGTGCATATGGAATGAGCTGCCAGACAAAGTGGTTGAGGCAGGTCCACTAACAATATTTAAAAGACATTTGGACAGGTATGTGGATAGGAAAGGTTCAGAGGGATATGGGTCAAAAGTGGGGAAATGGGACTATTTTAGATGGGCATCTTGGTTGACAAGGATGAAAGGGGCGGAAGGCCCTGTTTCTGTGCTGTATAACTATAACTTTCTTTTGTTGTCATTTTGTGGGGTCTCTCTGACTTGTCCATATTTTTCTGATGGCTTCAGTTTGATTATTTGATTGAAACAAGATAGAGTTAGAGTTATGCCTTCTAAATCTGTGCGGGTAAAGGAAGTTTGAAGATGTATCTCTCAGATTCAAATCCACCTGTGGATCAAAGCTGTATTCAGACAATGCACGGGATGTGTGTGTGGAATAAAATTGTCTTTCCTTTTAAACCTGTTGCAGATATGCATTGTGACTTTTATACATCACAAATTGCACCATTTTTTGAGCAAAGCTTTTGTCTTCACACAAGCTGAAGTGAACAGTGGGATATGTGTTGAAAATATGTTTTTTTTTATCATCCTTGATTATTGTAAATGTTACATACTTTTACTTTTCAGAGCCTGTCTTTTGGTATTATGTAAGAGAGCATCTGAACAAACATGAGCTACAACGATACTACTCTTTAAAGAATATCACCACAGATATTGGTCGGGGTAGGGCTTGGCTCCGATCTGCATTGAATGAGCATTCACTCGAGCGATACATGCATATGCTTCTTGGTGATGGAAACCAGCTAAGGTAACATACTGGAGAGACTTTGTTGATTGTAAGATGAGCATTTTTCCTTAAATTTGATGATCATTATAATGTCACTTTTTTGATTTGTAGAATTGTTATCACTGAATTAGAAGGTTGTCAGTCTCATTCCCACCATGACTTAGACATTTTAGATTATATTTTGATTGGGGGTTTAGTTGAGAACCACAGGTCATGTCTTTCTTGTGGACCAGTGTATCTGACCTCCAGCTTGTCAAGGGTCTTGCCACCGAGTGCAGCGTTGAAGCACTGATAGGATGAGCCAAGGGGCTGCATCCAGTCCATCAGCATTATTCCAGCCAGGGCTGCCATGACTCAAGTGTTCTGAGCCCAACTATCTTCAGCTGCTTCCATCGTAGGGTCAAAGTTTGCAGATTGGGCTATGTTCAATTCTTTTCGTGATTGTTTAGAAAAAGAAGCAGTCTGTGCCTCTAGGAAGCAAGACCTTGGTAACATTGAGGTATGAGCAGACAAATAACATTCATGCCGTAGAAGTCCCAGGTAATAACCTGTTCATTTAAGTGAAAATTGAAGTAAAACATAGGAGTTTTGTTTAATTTTTTTTCACTTTATCTTAATGCTAATGTTTTATAATTTATAGTATTGTTAGTTAAACTTATCTTTCTACTTTTTAAATGTTATTTGTTTTCAGTTATTTAAGACAATGTGAAATGTTTTCCAATGTTTTCAATTACCAAAGGCATTTAAGTACAAGTCAAAAGCCTTGGACAGCAGAGAGCAATAATGGCATTCTGGGGGTGGGGTTTCAGGTTCTGCCAGCTGAGGACCAGTGGCCCTCTCTTAGTAGGAGGACCTCGATACAGAGAGTCAGCTGAATGAACCCTCCCAATTTCGGTCAGGTTGCAGTGAGTGGACACGGGGCAGCAATTTTAGATCAATGACAATTAAAGAATTGAGGGGAGCTATTTTCTGTGTCAGTGTTCTTACTTCAATAAACAATGCCAGAATCAAATTATTTGGTCATTCGTATATTCATTCATTTGCTGCTTATTGAACTTCTTTATTTTAACTAGACTATGCTAACGTAGAAAGTAATGTAGAAGTTGCACATGTCAATGTGCTTTATTTTTCCCTCTTTACTTTGTAATTAAGGAGCTTTCTTTAGTCATGTTTGGCAGTCCTTCAGGATTGAGTGACTTGCTTCCACTCCAGATTTGTGGGTTCAGGTGGCTGATGAGGCCAATGTTGGAACTGTAGACTCTTCTGCAGGAGGAGCCAGTGATCGGGGTTCAATTCCCGCTACTGTCTGTAAGGAGTTTGTACGTTCTCCCTGTGATTGCATGGGTTTCCTCTGGGTGTTCCAGTTTCCTCCCATGTTCTAAAGATGTACGGGTCAGTAGATTAACATTGGTGTAATTGGGCAGCAGAGGCTTTTTGGGCTGGAAGGGCCTGTACCGTGCTGTATAAATAAAGTTTTTATAAAGCTTAAGGGGCAGGAGGTGCCTGATACAGCAGGGTAGTTTGTGACGTGATGCACGCCCTTTTCTGCTTGTACAGTGCTTCCATATGTTCCAGATGTGTGGACCTGACATAGCTGATGCCATTTTGAATGCTCCTTCTCCATTTTGAGCATTTGAGTTGGTGGGGATATTGCATTTGTTCAAGGACCCTCTGAGCATATCCATAAATTTCTTCCCATGGCAGAGTTCAGAATAGTGTGTTTCAGGAGTTTGGTGTCAGGAATCAACAGCTTTGAACAATTCTTGCAGATATGATGTCATTGATCTACTGTTCTGTGCCTGTTGGAGAAGATCCTTTAAAAGATAAACTTCTTAAACTTCCACTTTGTATTTGTTCACCGTGAATAGGTGGTTCCAAGTCTCTGTAGATCCTCTTACTCCACTTGCACTGTATTGATAAAACTGGGTTGATTTTGTTTTACTGCCACTCATACCACCCCACACTAGTTTTATCATATTCCAGCTCATAACTCTTAGACAGGTGAAGATCATAGGTTGAAAGTCAGATTTGTATTTGTTCAGCAACTTGATATGCAACACAACAACTGATGTATTTTCATAAGGTATCTTGAAATTTGGTAATGGTATTAAATGTGTATTTTCGATAACAACTAATTATTTCTAGAATATTCACTATCTTGCACATTTATAATATCTATGTTAGTCAGACAGAAACAAGCTCAGCAGGGAATGAAGCATGATCATTTTCAGCTGTGCAAAGTATTTTCTCAGTGTTAAAGAGCATTTTGACTTGTTTATCGAAAGAGTAAGTAGTCATGGGAGTCAAAATTTCAGATGAATTCTGAAAAGATGCTGAAAACGGATTAGTTTATTATCATTCAAATTTATTTGGACTTGATATATTTTATGAACATATAAATTACTTTTGTTTTCACCTGTGTGATTTTTAGCATCTTCTATGAAGATTGGTCCTTTATGAGGGATGAAGAACGTGCAAGCATGCTTCCTACCATGGCAGCAGGTAAGGTTGCAAAATTACAGTTTCAAAAGCAGATTTCATTTTTGATAGCTGTGCTTAGTTGATATTCACACAGGAAAGTAAAATTGTTTTTCATGTAATGCATTCTGATTTTGTGCAGGTTGCTGAAAAGCTAAAGGTCTTTATATGCAAATGTTAACAGGCCATGTCAGTGGCTGCAGAATAGTTTAAAAAAATCTTTGACGTGAATTTTAAAAACAAATAAAGATTTTATTGCAATGAATATTCACGTGGGCATTTATTTCATGCAGCTTTCATTCACTTCCCATTGTACTTAGTATAACTAATTTGAAAACTAATTCTACTCATCATTTTTCCTTTCAGTCCATAATCTTAGCTCATCAATCCTACTTGAGAGGATCCAGAATTAGGTTTAGGAGTTGATCGGATAGAAATTGCCTGTGGATCTTAAGAGACCCAGGTGCAGAGTATGGTGTTTATATGTAACATGGAAAAATTGAATGTGCTTTCACAAAAATTGCTAGTTTATATAAAACATTTTGTCTTAAGATTGGGACCAATGCCAAAGGTACCTGAATAAACTAAACTCTGTTTCAATATATGTAATTCAAGGATTTATTTTTAAGAGTTTTGTTCTTTATGTTTTGCAATTTGACCTAGCTTTCATTTAAAACCTAAACCGTTGCATGTGTCCTGCAGAAGTAAATACTTTCACAGAATTCAGTGGGACATGAGCATGTCGTAACATTCTCTGCAGTATAGTTGACTGTTGACAACAATAGGACTGACTCTAAAATTTTGTATTTGTTAGGAACTTAATTTTGTGAAATTAGGGCAACAGTGTAATTGCCTAATTTCTGCTTCATTCCCTGAGCTTGGTTCTGTCTGGGTAGTTGGGAAACGTTGAATTAACCTTAATAAGAATTTGCTTGAAGTAAGGTTCGGTTATTATATTGGTGGAGCTAGAATTTTTATGAAGGAAGTTGAGCACTGAATATGTGAGTCTTTGTTTCTGAGGATCTATTGTGAACATATCCAGCGCCTAGGTTTAACAGAAATTAATGTTTTACTCTTTGACACAATTTTTCCATTAAATTGTTGAATGAATTATCTTGTAATTGGTATGAATATGATTGAGCTTGGTTGAAATGATTAACCTGTGCTGCAGCACTCTATTTCAGCTTCATTAAACCTCATTAGTCTTGGCACTTTCTTGATTAAGAAAATGGTGCACTGAAATGATTAAAAAAAAATGTTCTGGTGCTCAACAATATGATTGTCAGTTTCCACTGCATGTCAGTCTGTTTGTGGAATGGTTTGATCAAAGTCCTGTTCCTTGCTGATTTGCAAATTTAGTCATCATGTTTGGAAACCAAAACTAATTGGGCATTGACCAAAGAGGTTATTGAGCTTTGGAAGCTAATTTTATATTTATTTAATTCTTTAGATTCCGGTAGCATTGAGGAGAAATTTCTTGTTCATGTTAAATCCTTCTCATTCCACTAAATTGTTTCTCCCATTCATGGTGCGACATTGTCAAAAGAAAACTTAAAGAAAACTTAATAATTCCTGGCACTGAACCAAATTTTGAGAAATGTCCTTCAATGTCTGATGTTGTCAGTGAAGCCATTTATTGCATTTAGTGATGTTAAAATGTTAGAAAGCATATTGATGGATTTTTGAAAAGCTCAGAACTATTATATGATGGCCTCCCATCTGAAAGTTAACAGCCTTGGTTATTATTACTCAGAGTTGGGCTACTTTCAGGATGCTTATTTGAAGGTCAGCAGAGGAGTCGCCTGAATGCATGTGACCATGTTGTTTTGAAAGCCACTGGGATGATATTGGAGTTGAGCAAAATAGGACGCTCCAATTCTATACTGACTTCTGTTGGTAAGGGTGGACACGTAGCTGGAAGCTTAAAAGCACACAGTGGTTGCATAGAATTCCTACAGTTAGCACATAAAATTCATTATGCTAGGGACTTTGACATGTGCAATTGATGAAGACTACAAGTAGGGTGCTGATCAAACATGCTCCTGCTGTCTTGGAGTTGAGTTTCTTTGGTGTTGAGACTTTAACAATCCCACAGAATTATCATACTCTAGAGTTGTCAATTTTAGTAGAAGTATAAAGTACCCATTGTAATTTGAAATTTCCTGTTTTGGTAACTCACTGGATAATCTACTAACTCATTGATAAATTTTTGAGAAGTCACGGAATTAAAGGCTTTGCGGAACTGGCACAGAAGAGGAGATGAGGCCTAGAGCAGATCAGCCATAATCATATGAATGACAGGACAGGCTTGAAGTGCTGAGTAGCCTACACCAGCTCTTATTTTCTCATGTTCTTTTGTTACCTGTGTTTTTAATCTTTTACTAATTCAGGGAGTAGTGTCCAATTAAATGAGGAAAATATCCAATGTTTATTTTCTAAATGAATCATATCAATTTTTATGTTCATTTTGACACTAAGATTTGTAAAATTAGCTGTTTTCTTTTATTTTCTAGTTTAGTTTCTGGATGTTATCATCATAGTCACAGAGAGATGTAGTATGGAAACAGGCCCACTGACCATCAACCATCCACTTTTACACTAATTCTACACTAATCCCTTTTTTCCTATTCTCCCCACATTCTCCTCCAGATTCTACCACTCATACACACGAGTAGCAATTTACAATGGCCAATTAACCTACCAATCCTCGTGTATTTAGTGACATGCGAATAAACCAGAATGCCTGGAGAAAATCCTTGAGGTCACAGTGAGAACATGCAAACTCCACATGAACAGCACCAAAGGTCAAGATTGAACTTGGGTTGCCTGAATTGTGAGGCAGCAGCTCTACCAGCTATGGCACCATTCCACCCATGTCTTTCAAATGCAGATTGTATGAAAGAATAAAAGTCTTCCAATTAATGATGTATAATCTATAATTTATCTTTCATGGATACATCAGATTTATAATATGTAGCACGTTCATTGTGGTCAAAACAAGGGCAGAGGAAGATTCTTATTTTTCTACTTGAATAATATTCACAATGTATAATTAGTTTGCTTTGCAAAAAATTGACAGTATTTCCAGCGTGCATCCCACTTCAAACCAGAAAGGTTAGGATATTTATGTAGGGTAATCTGAATTGATATGGTTTTACAATATTAGATTGGCTGTTGCTGTTATCTGCATTTCAAGAAAAAGTTTGTTAATTGTATTAGGCAGCTTTCCAAGAGAGGAATGGCCTGCATTTATTGTATTTCTAGATCGAACTGTGAACCTGTTTTTCATCAATGCCTAGGTTGGTGTTAAATTTGTTGTAGAATGGGTAGAGGCTCTGTACATCATGTTTGCTACTTAAGCAGCTAAACAACTACCCTCAATGAATGAAAAGAACTGCAGCTCTAATGTATCGAATGTAATTGCCTTCACCTGGAAGTTGTATAATGATTTGTACTGAAAGTGCTGTTTTCTTTAAAAGGAATTAATTAAACTCAAAAGGAAATTATTTTTGTATATCTACTAACTTCATTTAAAGGGTTGAACTCAATCCTCTTTGCAATCAACATTGACAACCAGGATTTGAATGGACCTAACAAGCCTGTATCTGCAGTTGCAAACTTACTGAAAGAATCAACACAAAATGTCACATGCCTCTTAAAGGAATCCACCCAGGGGGTTAGCACACTGCTGAAAGAAATCTCAACAGTTTCTGCTGTGCCAAGTTTCATGCGACCTGAGCCTGAATCTGACCGACTGCCAGTTCTGTCTAAAACTGTAAACCAAGGTAAGTAGCATGATTACTAAAATACATTCATTGTGAGGTGGCACATCAGTTTAATATTGAATTTTTATTAGTTATTAGATAAGTATTACATAAGAGAGGGGAACATCTTGAGCATCATTATATGTGTAAATAGATACAGTTGCCTTTTTTTTAAGAAGTGTTTAGAATACTACTTGATAAATTCTTCTCTCAATTGAATAAAATTATAATTCATTCACATCAAGCTGCTTGTGATTTAGAAGCAAAAAAAGGTGTGCATTTGTAAAACGATTTTGATGTTCTCAGGATGTCTGTGTTTCATAGCCAACAAATTATTTTAAAGTACTGTTAATGTAACATGAGTCAATGAAGCATTGAATCTGCTCATGACATAGGCCCACAAATAGACTAACTATATTTTTTGATTGTTGTTATTTGGTGGTGAAAGATAAATGTTGGCCAGCATACCTGTAGTACTCCTTTGCTATTCAAATTATATCATGGGACCTTTCAAAATCATCTGAGAAAGGCTGAAAGGGCCAAAATTTAACATGCTGTTCCAAAGATGGCACCTCCTTCAGTGTAGCAAAACAACATGGAAGTCAACCTCAAATTGTGGTTATTTGTTCAGGTCTTGGAGAAAGACTTGAAACCAATGGTAGGTTCTTACATTGATAAGAGTACTAGTACTGAGTCAAGCCTTCATGAAATCATGAACAATCTTGAATTGATGAAAGTTGAAGTGCAGGCACCTCAAGCAAGTGGGAAGGCAAAAGCAGTATTTTGGTTCTTTTTGCAAAAGGAATTGAGTACATGAGTGAAGATGTCTTCCTGGAATTGTTTCAGTTCACGATCAGACAACAGCTGGGCCACTCTGCTTGCAATAGAACATTCACCAATTGATTTCTGGGATTGGTGTTTGTCATATCAGGAGAGATTAAACTATCTGGG
>JARFYF010000112.1:17608038-17618153 GCA_030265395.1 Rhina ancylostomus | reverse complement strand
CAAAGTTGGGCAGAGAAGTGACAGATGGAGTTCAATCCGGAAAAGTAGGAAGTGATGCACTTTGGAAGAATGAACTTGAAGGCAGAGTACAAGATTAATGGCAGGATCCTTAGCAGTGTGGAGAACAGAGGGATCTTGAGCTCCAAGTCCATAGATCTCTCAAAGTTGCTGTGCAAGTTGATAGGGTGGTTAAGAAAGTATATGGTGTGTTGGCCTTCATTAGTTGGGGGATTGAGTTCAAGAGCCACGAGATAATGTTGCAGCTCCATGGAACTCTGGTTGGATCACACTTGGAGTATTGTGTTCAGTCTGGTCACCTCATTACAGGAAAGATGTGGAAGTTTTAGAGACGGTGCAGAGGAGATTTACCAGGATGCTGCCTGGATTAGAGAACATGTCTTATGAATAAAGGTTGAGCGAGCGAGGGCTTTTCTCTTTGAAGCAATGCAGGATGAGAGATGACTTGATAGAGGTGTACAAGAATATGAGAGGCATAGACAGAGTGGACAGCCAGCACCTTTTCCCCAGGTTGGCAGTGGCCAGTACCAGAAGACATCAGTCAGAGGAGGAAAGTTTAGGGGAGATGTCAGAGGTAGGTTTTTTTAACGTACTGTCGGGGGTGGTGGTAGAGGTTAATGCAATAGGAGTACTTAAGGGACTCTTAGATAGGCACATGGATGTAAAAAAAAATGAAGGTTTGTGGGCTGTGTAGGAGAGAAGGATTAGATTGATCATGGAGTAGGTTTATATGGGTTGGCACAATATCACGGCCCGCAGGGCCCGTACTGTGCTGTACTGTTCTATGTTCTATCAAACAGAATCCATTGCATTTGAAGGGCTCCAGGGCAGTTTAAGAATGGAGCAAATTGCTTCTTAAATACAAGTCCATCTTTTATAAGCATGGAATCCCTTTTGTGTTATCTGCATCGTAAGTCTTAACTGAAGGGAGACACGATTTTGTAACTTGTTGAAATCAAAGCACTGCAGATGCTGGAAATCTGAAATAAAGATAGAAAATGCTGGAAATACTCAGCATGTAAGGCATCACTTGTGGAAGAAGAAATGGTTAACATTTCAGGTCTGGGATGCTGAAGGGTTGAATGAGTACAATATATATGTGCAATGATAGCTATGGAATGTTTTTTTCAGTCACGTAGATTTTCTTGAAATACATCACTTAAAAGTGACTGGTCTGCAACACGGTGCACACGGATTGTTTGCCCATCACAAATACCACTTGATTTTCTTTTCAGTGAGGTCATTATGTGCACCAGTGCAGTGTTAATGGCTTCTTAATCATACCGTGAAAAATGAAATTTGCATTCAGTTGAATAAAAATGTGGATCAAAAATGCTGCTGATGTGACCAGAAAGTTGCCAGATTGTACTTAAAATCAAATTTGAATTGGCTTAAACACCAATTCTTTTTCACTAATGTTTCTTGTTGTTATAATCATAGCTAGCCGCCTTTGTGACTCCAGTCACGTAATAGCAGGTTGACACTTGCGTGTTTCAGAAGTGGCCCAGCAAGCTATTAAGTTTATGATGGGCAATAAATGCTGGCCTTGAGAGACTTGTATTTGCAGAGTGTCTTCACAACTTTGTCCCAAAGCACTTTACAGGATAGAACTACTTTTGTAATGGATAAACTGCTCCAATGCCAAGTTATTTCGAGCAATCTTTCTTCAGCAGAAGTGTGGTAATGACCAGATAATCTCTCTGAATTTTGACTGAAGGGCAGACATTGCCTAGAGCATGAGATAACTCTGAACCTCTTCTTTCCCCCCCACCCCCACAAACAAAATAATACTGTTGTATCTTTTATGTCAATCAAAAGCAGAGTCATGGTTTAATGTTTCATGCATCTGCTTCTACCACCCTTTCATCATTGACTGCCAGAGTTTTACCATCTTCTGGGAGAAATTCTTTTTCTTACTTCCCCTCTTATACCAATTACTGTAAATATATGTTTTCTAGTTTTTTGACAACTACTGAAAATAAATAAATCCCTTTTATTTACTCCTTCTAGATCCATCACACTTTTATATTTCCCAGTTAAACCTCCAATCACCCTCTTCTATTGCAGCAAAAGCAACTCCAGCCTGCAATTTTTTCTGGTAACTATAATTTTATTCACAATACCAAGCACATGCACATTCCCTTTGTTATAAACAAAATTAGCCCTTTGTTAGTTTCTATTATGTTGTCTATATTTATACAAAAAGATAAGAAACTGACAAACTGACCTATCACAGTCTCCAAGGCTATACTGAAAGTCAGCTTTCAATCAGTGGTAGAATTCTTGACTCAGAGTAAGAAGATCAAGGGTTTGTAGCACTTGAGAGTTTTCAGGTAATTGATGCTTGTAAAAGATTGTTAAAATATTGCATAAATGGAAATGTTGCTCCAGGATGAGACATTGCCCCTCTGCTCCTTTTGCTTATCAAATGGAGATACAACCCCATCGCTGTGTTGAAAGAAGATCCTGAAATGACTGTTCATGTCCTGGCCATGATGTATTCTTCAGCCAACATCTAAAACACAAGGTCTGGTTGTTTATTTCATTGCTGTAGGAGAGGCACAGCAGTTATTGAATTGGTTGCATTATTTCCTCCACAGTAACTGATTACACTTCACAAGAACTTCATTGGGCACCTGAACTCGTGAAAGGTACTATATAAATGCAGATATTTATTGACTGTGTTACTTATCAGCAACAAAAGAAACACACTGAGTCATGGCTAAGTGTCAAAAACTATTTTATTAATAACTACTTATGATAATAAGAAAAATAAAACTAAAAATGTTAGAATTTCAAAGTAAGAATGTTAGACATTAAACATTAACCCCAAAAACTAAACTCAAAATGTGTGTGTGGCAAATTCTCAAACTCCAAGTCCAGGAATAGTTCTCAAAGTTTAGTTCAGCAAGTCGTAAGGTGAAATGTGAGTAAAGGCTTTTGCAAAACAACCGTTGACTGAAGAGAAAATGCAGAGAGAGAATAGAGAGAAATTACAAAATCCAAATGTTCCACGATGGATCCCATATGACACTTCAGTCACTGATGATCTCCATTCCTTTGTTCCAAAGTATCTGCCACCCTGAAAGGCATTCGAGACCTGGCCGTCCACACAAATACCTGTTCCCTTCTACAGGTTAACGACAAAGTGGACTCCACCGGATTATTCCAAAAATCCATACGTGGATTGTAGTGACAGACACATTTACTCTTTTTCATCCATCAATACAGAGACCAGCAGGCAGGGTGTCTCTCTCTCCCTCTCTCTCTTTTCTCTGACTGCCACAAAATGTCAGCACATCCTTATCTCCTGTTGTTGTCATAATCACCACATACACACTTTATAAAACCTGGGTGAGGTCATAGATGGAATATGGTGTACAATTCTGGTTGCCACACCATAGGAAGGATGTGATTTCACTGGAGTAGGTGCATAGAAAATTCACCAGGGTGTTGACAGTGATGAAATGTTTCAGGTTATGAGGAGTGACTGGATAGATTGGGTTTGTTTTCCTTAGTGCAGAGGAGGCTGAAGGGGGATCTGAAAGATGTATATAAAATTGAATTGAGAGGCAGAAATAGGGTAGGTCACAAGAAACTTTTCCCCATGACATAAGTGTCCAAGGCCAGAGGGCATAGGTTTTAAATTGGGAATAAAAGGCTTACAGGGTATATGAGGTAGAATTTCTTTTCACCCAGAGGGTGGTTAAAGTCTGGAACACACTGCCTGAGAACGTGATGGAGGCAGAGACTCATAATATTTTAGAAACTTCTAAATGAGCACTTGAATCGCTGATGCACAGGAGGTTATAGTTTGAGTGCTGATAAATGGGATTATTATCGATGTGTACTGGATGGTTGGCATAGACATTATGGGCCAAAGAACCTGTTTCTATGTTGCATGATCTATAGAAATGTCATATGGTGTATAATGACTGCATAACTGATATCAAAATATATTTGTTTTGACTGAAAAATTGGTCAGAGAAAGAGGTTTTAAGGGCTTTCTATTGGCATGAGCCTTTGTAAAACATAAATTTTGCGAGGGAGTTTAGGGCTAAGGCAGTAAGTTGGCAGTACGATTAAAATTGGACACGTACAAGTTAACAGAATTGCAGGATTGACTGCATACATCTCAAAAGCATAAGTGGAGGATTGCAGAGACCTCAAATTGGGGCTGGTGTAGGTGACAGGAATGAGGACATGTGAGACTCTGGAAGGATTTGAAAATGAGGGGATTTTTATAAGTTAAGAATTGTTAATCCATAGATGGATGCCAGGAAGCATATGGGTAATGGCTGAGAGAGATTAGCTGGGTTTTAAGATACGAATTTGAAAACTTTTCCTGAGCTGAAGATAGTGTTGGCATGTGTGATGTTAGACTGGTTAGTAGAGCACTGGAATTGTTAAATCTAGATGTAACAAAAGCAGGTAAGGATCTCACAGCATTTGAACTTTATACTTGTATGGGTAGTATGAGGTATGTGTGATGAAACTCCTGCTTCTAAAAAAAAATTCCACAGCCCTGTAATTATTGCAGAGTAAATTAGGTGAGCTTGACAAATTATTATGTGATGATGAAACCTACCATATGTCATGGAAAGCATTAAGGTATGAAATTAATTTCTGTTAGTGATAAAGTGGTGATAATTCACTGAGGACAGTGTTGCGAGTTCATTATGCACTGGCAATTTCTATGAATTTCAATCTAATTTCAATATCATGTTGTATTCCTAAAATTGAACTTCGCTTTTTTTGAATGAATTTGCATTTTAATATGGTGTGGAACAGTAAGAACAAAAATAAGAACTTGCGTTTATCTCGTACTTTTAATTATTTCTGGATTTTCTGAAGCACTTCAGAGCAAACAAAATAATTCAGCACAATTGCTCTTTAAGGACATGATTTCAGTCAGTTTGTCCAATACCACCACCATAATGAGATAAGTGACCAGTGAATCTACTGCTGATGATTGAGGGATACATTTTGGCAGAATAACAGAAAATCTCTCATGCTTTTTGATTAGTTCAGTGATGTCATTAAGTCCATTTCAGAGAGAGAAAATGGTGAACCTGATCTGACATGTTGTCTGATAACTATGATGACCGTGCTGTGTCTGTACATTTCTGTAACACAATGTTTAATATTAATTGGAAATTTATTGTATGTTGTAGTAAAACAATGTGATCATTAGAATTGCTTTGTTAATTTGAGAATCAAATGTTTTAAAACTATATTGCAAAATTGTTGTAAAATATACTTTGAAGCAATTAATCTTGCATTTGGTAAACGATTGAAAATATAATCCATCATAATTTTTATGTTCTGCTACTGTGTAACTTCTCTTCAGTTAACTCATTATTTTGATCCTGCAGGGAAAATGAAGTGTTGAAGGTGCAGCTGAAGAAGTATGTAGGAGCTGTTCAAATGTTAAAGCGTGAAGGAAGCCAAGTGAATGATGGTAAGGATACAGCAACAGCCATTGGAGAGAGTCTGAATGTAATTATTGTATTATACAGTAAGGTCTGTTTTAAGGCTCAGTACAAGATATCTTGATAAACTATCCCTTAAGGATAAATGGGTAATTTCTCTCACATGGATATACTGAAAAGTAATTCGGTTACTTTAATTGACATGAAAAACAGCGATTGCTTCTGTCAACTGGACATAATAAGTATTGAATAAGTTGATAAAGAATGCAGTGAGATTTGAGGTCATTTAGTAATGAGGGAAGAGCTTCTTAAATTTGGTTTATCTGATAGATGAGGTATTTGAAAAAATATAATTTTTCCAAATATTTATATTTCTTGGATAACATTTTTATCAACGTTCAGGAAATTTGCTCCAGTTATGAGCAACGAAAGGATTTAAAAGAGTCTCTGTATGCCACCTCGTCTCATATTTGGAACACAGGTCCATTTCTATTTCAAAGTGCATTTAGGTAGCATAGAATACATTTCTAAATATATTCATAAGAACAGTTCAAAAGTAAACCTGAGAAGGAGATAGAAGGAATGGTGATCACAGGCTTAATCTTATATTTTAAGGAGGGCCTTAAAGAAGGACAGTGAAGTGGGAGAATTACATTGCTGTTGGGGGCTACTTAGATAGGGAGGAAGGTGCCACAGTGTCATTTCTGTGCAAGGATGTGAGTATGAAATTGGGGTATCAAGCAAGGTAGGATTTTGATGGTACACTTCTGGATGAGCTTAAGAGGAGAAATAGAAGGTCAACAAGGAAAGTTTAGGACATTTGATTCTGCATGTGACAGAAATGCATGAGTGTTTCAGAAGCAGCTGGAATGAGGTGTTAATGAAGTTAGCAATCTTAATGCCGTTGAGGATTTTGAGTTACAAATTCAGTTTGGCATGAAATAAGTTGCCTTGTTTCTTATTTGTCTTGACCAGCGGACCAAATGGGAGAAATTCAATGGCAATAAAGGGTACTGAGGTCTTACCAGATCATTGACATGGCTTGAGTTAGAAAGGTATTTTGATTGGCACTGCACAATGTATATAAAGGACTCAACAGTGGGCTTTCCTGGATATGTTTACTTTGTCAACTTTTAACGAGGTATTTTAAGAAATTTAACCGAAAGTCATGGATTGAACAACTGGTGCACACTCGAAATTTTAAGAGTGCAAATATTTCCACATGAATGTTTGTCTCGTAGGTTGGAAAGGAATAGGTTGGACTTTGTTAAAGAAGTTTTGTGATGTCTTCAGCTCAAGTAGAATATATCCTGGAATTTAAGATTATATTGACAGTGAAATTGTTAGCCTCTGCTGACATTACTAGCTCTGTTTCTTCTATTACAAATTGAGCTATTCATTTTTATCCTTGTTTGCTGATTTGCAGGCTGAGCTACTCCTTGACTGGGACTTTCACACTAATTGTCATGCATGCTGTTTCATATTTCTTTTGTTTCAATCCTTTGAATGTTTGAACCCCACCTTTGTTCTCCCAATCTCTTAATTGGTGTTCTGCATAACTTTCTTGTTCTGTGTCCCATACTTAATAAGCATGTTCCTGGTAAGTTTGATGTACTTGTATCAAGTGGCATACATCGTAACCATCTTCCTGGTAGATTTTGTATACTTATTCTGTCACTGCTAATCTCTCTGCTTCAAAAATTCCTACCATCATTTTAGTCTCAACTGGCCATATTTGGTGCACATCTTTGTTTCGATAGACTATTCTCAATTTAAAAAAATTAAAACATTAAAAATGTTAGGCTCTGTTAAAGTAGATTAACAATTCTTTAACCATCCTAAGTGATTGTTGCTGCTGAACAACATATTTGGAATTGAAAAAACACATTTTCAAGGGTTGAATGTCACCCTATCAGAATAACATATACAATTCAATAATTATTAAAATAACAATTATTTGGTGATTTTTTAAAAAATAATTCAGCTTCCACTGGCATTCCAAGATTATGATATTTTGTAGAATATATCCTGGAATTTTCCTTTTTAACTGGTCAAAGAGGCTTCATTTTGTGACTCTTATGATATTCTTTCCCATTTCTATGTTTAATTGCAGTACTTGTAAGTTAAATTGACTGAACCTTGACTAAACCTGGTTTGTCATTATTGTAAATATACATGCAGCATGATATTATTAATGTGTTAATTTCAATTAGATCAATTATTGTAGCAATGCAGCCATTTGTGCCTTGTGATCCTTTTTTCTTGCATTCTATTAAACTCAGTGTGCCACAATGGTTTCTGAAACAATTCCATTCAAGAGTGAAGCAACCCAATTTGATTGCTTGCAGAAAGATATTTGACGTCCAGATAATCCTAAAAAGACATAGCAATAATGGTTCATTCAACAAAATGTCTAAATATCGATGATCAAAATATTACTGCTGTTGTAACATTTTATTTACAGAGAAAAAAAATCTAAAGGAATTTTAAACAACAAATTGCAATAATAAATTGATCACAAATGGTTAAGGTTGTGTGCTCTAAAAATGTTTTGATACTTAAAAATACATATACTGGCTAACTGGTAAATGTACAGTATGATCAATCTTTACATCCTGAGTGCTTGTTGGGAATGAGTTCTGTGTAATTTTTTTATCAAAGATGATCCTTTTGTCGTGAGACACTTATGACCAGTGTTATTTAATACTTTTTTATATTAGAACTGTGGATGTGATGACAGTGCCCCTCCTCAACCAACCCCTTCCCTGCAACTGCATCAAAATATTAAAGTTTAAAACTCTATAAGTGGCAATTTAGTAGTACCTCCTGCAGTGTACTGCATAAATAGTTTCTGTCAGATTGTTGTTCAGCAGATGTTCAACTGGAGCCGAATGGTTACTCAGCAGTGGTATCACACCAATGATGTAAGGTAATATGCTCCATGTTATGACTGGTAATTTCATGGCTCCAGGATGAATTGATGCAGTGCAGTGTGAAAATAAAAATGCTAAATCAAATGTGCAAAATAATAGTTGATGTTTAGCAGCGCGCGGAAAATTTTATTTTAAGAAGCAGTTCATACATATCCAAAGAATGAGTGCTCAGCTCCAGTTCTGTCATTTTGTACCAAAGGCCATTTTAGCTTGGCATTTATGAAATGTAAGCTTAACAGATACATGAAGGGACTGCTGCAACTAACAGTATACATTGCTACTATTTCTATTTCTTCTTTGAAGTATTTGTTGTTTTAGTAGACCTGGAGGATTTCAAGCTCTAACTAACAAAAAAATAAATTAAAAGCTTATTGTAACAGGACATGTGGCATATTTTTTGTTCCACTTATGGGAATCTCTTCATTTCTCATTTTTAAAGCCATAATGGCACTACACAGTTGATAAAATTTCTTGAATTAATGATATTTTTGACAAATATTGTGCATCTTAAATAATATGGTCCAAAGGTATAGTGTCTGATTATATTCTTACAGAATATGCATGTTATTTCAATGTAAAATACAGTGAAATTGAGCCAGTATTTCCCATATTTTCTAATGACATATGAGGAGGCCATTCTGCTCATTGAATCTGTGCTAGGTCTCAGGATATTCCCATCAGAACCATTCCCCTACTTTTTCCCTGCACAGACACATGAAATCCCTATGATTCTCCAGCTACCTGTTTACACTCTGGGTAATTTCCAGTCACCAATCAATCTATTCACCAGCATGTCTTTGTGACATCAGAGGAAACTGGAGCACCTAGGGAGAAACTGATGTGGTTACAGGTTCAGGGGATAAAGAAATATTCTGAATTTCTGAAACTTTTTGCTTAATTTGTGTCATAGCATTGTTTACTTCACAGAAACCACATCTTTAAGAACTTGTTGTATTTGAACATTATTTGTCCGTTAAACTCAGTACAGAATTAAGGCTGATGATTCAGGGCAAAAGTATTCTTAAATATAGTGCTAATTTTTAATTATTTGAGCAACTTCACTGATGTGGAAAGGAAAGAATTTAAATTGCTGGCTCTCCTTTCTGTATATGGGCAACAATTTTAAGAGATAATAAGACATCAAATGTTAATTGAATTTCTACTTAATCTTTTTTCTGCTGTCAGTTTAATTATATCTTTCTTCCCCACTCTTTACTACTCCAGATGTACCTGATATGGTCCTGTGGGCTGGATTGTTCCAGACCTGGCCTGCGTCCCTTGCTCAGCCCCCATGGCCTCGTAAACATGTCATGGCCCTGTGGGTCCAATTAGCTGGAGGTTCTGCTGCCACTATCAAATGCTTAATATCCAGAGATAATTGAAGGTATATAGATCCCAATAATTAATAAATTAATTATTTGAAAATAAATGTAGGTGAAATACATTTGATTTATAAATTAATTAAAATACAAATTGTAATTTACACAGCAACGTTAATCAAAATTTTTTTTAAAAAAGGTCCCAAACCTTTTGCCGTCACTTATCTTTGCAATGAAGGTTGGCAACCCCGTTGACTGGAGCCAGATGGAAAATGTGTCTGGTCCACTGGCTCAGCATTATTAAACTTGACTCCTGGACTCGTGGGGAGGTCAGTTATGCCATCATCTGAGCTCCAGTGTGTTCCATGCGTCAGTCCTGCACTGTGCAGGCTTGGAAGTCAGGAACACACTGA